>OENM01000256.1:90488-108804 GCA_900239745.1 Rotaria magnacalcarata
GTCATTTTGTTGGAGAATTTCACACTCCTCGAAGAAATTTAGTCTTCATGACATTCAAGAATTTCGTTTCTCATTGCGTATAAAACAGTGTGTAAACTTTATGCCATTAGAGTAGAATGCACTTTGTTATGCCGGGTTAATTGCAAAAACAAAAATATAATTATTGCTACCAACTGGTTTGATTTAATAATATCAGAGACAATCGAAAGCGATTTCATCGCATGTCATTTCTGAAAAGTACATTCTTTCCATTTTTTACCCTTCGTCTCTTTTGATTGGTTAAAACGACAAACTAGTAATGCATCATACTACTTATGGAGGACCACATTCATAACCTTAATACACAATGGCGACTGCCGGCTGATGACGGTTATTTATCCTCTGAAAGACAGGCCAAAACCACGCCAGTAAATTTTCTACTTGATTGCTCCATGAAAAATATTTTTCTTTCTTTTTAGATTCTCCCTGTTAAATCATATATGATCATATGAATTACTCATTATTTGATTGTATATAGCATTATATGTGATTAAAACATTCGAGTTGTTTTTCATTATTAAATTCGAGTTATCATTAATATTATGATATTATAATTATCTATTTTTGCATAGTTATTTTGTGCCATACATTTTTCGTTTCTTTTATTTTATTATCGAGCAATCGAAAAAGACAATTTATCTCTCGTGTAAGTGTTAAACAACAACAACATAACATGTGGACTACGTGTTTTTTGCTTTTCTTTACACCTTGGTTTATTTTTACCTGCTAATCGAATATGCTTGGCCAATGGAAAAAGAATCCTTTTCGTTTTTTTTTCTTTTATTCGAATATATTCTATCCTTGCATGCATGATTACATTTTCTTGCTTTAGGTGTGCCACATGACTCTTTTTATCAATAAAATATTCGCTTTTTCTTTGTTTATTCACAGAATGTCGATGCGATAGAATAGTAAAGGTGTAACTTATGGAAGATATTCGTTTGATATCGGCATCACCACCATCATCATCGTCAATACTCAAATCTGTTTGTTCACCTTTGACTGGTTCATTAGCAAACAATCGGCAACGAATAAATTCAGCATCGGTTATTCAACAATCTGATGTATCATCATCAAGACCAGCTCTATTGGCTGATGATGCATTAGGACCACTCCTTTTTGAAGTAGGTCAAAAGAATTTTCTTCTTTACTCTTTTCATTTTGAGAGACAATGCAATAAGGTATAGAAATAAGCGCAGGTAGATGTTGACTCGACCAAGACGGATGTGGAATTTTCAAAATCCGCTTTTCCCCCTTAAACTCGACTGTATGTCAAGGAAGAAGAAAAATGCCGAGGAGGCGTACGTGAATGAACGAAAATAACTGGCTTTTCTTTGCTTTTTACATCGATGTGTCTCCGTGTGTGTTACAAGAATGGCGATGACAGCGGCGAAAAAAAAACTGCCATACTTTACATCGGATGTGTGCGCATGCACACAGAACATTATGCCGACTGGAACGAGCAACAAACAAAAATCCTTTGCAGCCGTTACACTACTTGTGATTCTTCTTTCCTTTTCTTTCTTTAATGTCATTCGTCAAGAGGCAGGCGCCTTATGCGTGTGCTAGAGATGCTGACGCGTTTCGTCGATAATGATTAGCGGTCTGTTTGTGAAAGCAGAATACCAACACGTTTTTCTTTTCATCCAGTCCGTAGACTGATTATCTTTTTTTCATCAGTAAAACAAAATGAGATATGAATATGAGTGATTTGAACAAATTGGAAAATTTCAATAAGTTAACCCAATCTCGTCTGCATATGGTGAAAAGAAAATATTAAAGAAAAATAACATGATGTATTTATTTCTTCTAGGCTCTTGATGGGTTTTTCTTTACAATAAATCATAATTGTGAACTTGATTTCGTTAGTGATAATGTTGGACAGTATTTAAAATTTTCTCAAGTAAGTCAAATGAATTTCTTCAAATTGATTTAATCTGAAAAACGATTTGTCATTAGGAGGAACTAGCTGGACAAAATTTACATTATTGTGTACACCCGAGTGATGTTAGCGAATTTAGCAAAGCCTGGGCAAAGAAAGATGCCGGTTTGTTTTATTGATAGATTCTTTTTTTAATTTAAATTTTTACAAAATTTATCGTTAGGTGATTCTTTAGCTTCAACAACGAATTTCGATCAACCAAATAGTCAGTCACGTGGACGAACATTCCTTTGCCGAATGCGAACAAACGATGAGTCTTCACTCTATGTCACAATGATCATATCAGTTGCTGTTCATCGTGATTCATCCGGTAGTGATAAAACGTGTTTAGTATGTATTGCACGTCGACCACCATTAAACGAGCTAAAAGACAAGCCGGCTTTACTTGGTTTTGATCAGTTTTCATCACGGATTAATTTACAATTTGATATAGAATGTTTAGATTCAAGGTAAAAAGAAAAGTTTTCATTCTATGCTTTTCTCAAGTCCTACTTTTTAGCCATATGAAACGCGAAACTATCGATATGAATTTCAAAGGAAAAAATTTTCGTGAATATGTTCACGCTAATGATGTCCCTTTGATCAACCGGCATTTTCAAGAAGGTAAAACTAATCGAAATCGAGATTTCTAACGTACATACAATAAGATCTAAAAGAAACATTGACATTTTCGCAGGCTCTATATTGCGAGCGTATCGTTCGTGTGTGTTTTGATAGGATAGTGTATAGTAAAATATCTGCCTTTGATTATCAAAAACGAGCAGCCATTTCGTCGTTTACATTTCAATTCTGTAGTGACTACATCAATAGATTTTTGTTTTTGAAATCATTTGTGCAATCGGATTCGAAGACAAAGATGAACTGCTAGTTAGTATAACTAATTTTTTGATTTATCTTTCGTTAAGCGAAGTCTTTTTCTCCGAACAATATAGTTATGTTCTCAAAGTTCTCGAAATCGCAAGGGAAGCGACTTATTCTGTTATCGTATCTATTGAATTATGAACTGGCTTTTCTTTTGTATATTTCAATAGATGAGTGGCGGTCTAATAACTATCTTTCTTTTTCATTCGATATAATTTCCGTTCTCCAGTGAATATGACAAAGAGAACAACGCTTAGCCGAATGAGTATTTCGTTTATCTTCAGTAAGAAAGAAAATTGTTTTGTGCTTCTATTAATTCAAATCGTCAGGCTGAAAATGATGATTTTAAGTACGATCATCAGTTTATGAAATTCTAGTTTTCATCTATAAAGTGAACGTCTTGTTACAAAATATGATCACACGAACTGAACATTATTTAATTATATTCTGGCGAGATATTCATAGTATTTTCATGAAATAATAAGACAATGGAGAGGTTGAGATTCTGCTCTAGTGGCAATGCTCGTTTTTTTTTCTCGCCCAGAAAAAGTAGATAAAATCATTAACTTTGTTTCACATGACGAGTACGACGACGACTGTAATGAATATTTTTGGCAGTCGAAGATATGTCAAAAAACGATGGTGTAGTAGTGTTTTCTAATGTGATTTGTGCCAGAAAATCGTAAAAACTTTTTCGATCTTAACTGTGGCGAACTCAAAACTCTCAACAATAGTGTAGACAGTAGTTTATCAAAATAATCCGAAGAAGTTATTATCTTATTTCATTTACGGCGAGGAATCATAAAAAAATTATTTGTAAGCTGCTCACCGATTGAACTGACATAATGTGATGGAAACTAATAAAACCCTAAGCCATGCAATAAGCTCGAAAATAATGTGTTCTTCTTCCAGCTGCGATTGTTTACAGTACTATACTGTTGTGTTTTTAGATATGCCATATAAGAAAAAAAAGTACGTCCCTTTGAGCTAAAGTTTTACAGACAGTCCGATGTTTAAAAAGATTATCAAATGTTTTCAGGTTAAAAGTTCATAAACATTACCGTGATTAGACTTGGATAGAATAGCGTACAGGAACGGATTTCCTCATATGATTTTGACTAGTTTTGCCCAAGTGTACTTACACAGGAATAGAGATGTTCAAATGTGAATTTTGTCATCTAAAATTTTTGTTTTGTTTCTAGTGATTGAAAAAGGCGAATCAAAAAGTGCCGTATATCGTTTTTGTTTACACGATGATGTATATGCTTTTGTTAATACTCAAAGTAAATTATTCTCTAACGCAACAATTAGTAAATTAGAATTCATCATGTCTACTCATACGATCGTTCGGTAAGTTTATCAAGGGAAATTTTCTTTTAAAAAAGTCAACAAACTAAACTTTAATTTTCGACTAGCTTGATCGATAGCGCATACGACTTAAACGGAAATGCCTCAACCCGTTTGATGAAAGCAATTATCACATCAAATCGCGATTTACAAAAAGTTAAACAGCAAACATCAACAAACAAAAGTCATTCTCTATCACCTTCAACAACATCCACACCACCTATTGGTACGCAATTTGCTCTAACTATGTTAGGTATGCATAAAAATGCATCAGATTCTTTACAACAACATGTATCAAGTACATTGGGAACGCTTCTTCAAGTACAAAATTCTCTATCAGCACCAACATCTACTCCTAATGATAAAACTCAACAACAATTGAGTATTTCCTCGTCATCACCACCAGTATCACTACGAACAAACGCTCAAAAATCTTCTACATTTGATAGTAAAAATTTACTGAATTTAGTCGACTTTTAATGTTTTTGGTTTTCTTTAGATGTTTCTTCATCGAATAAAGTCGAGTTCGGTAGTAAACGAACATCAGTCAGTCCTTCGTTAAACTCAGGTAAACTGAAAAACAAATATAATTCTTCTAACGATCGTTTTGTTTTTCTATATTGAAGTTCCTTCTAATCATGACCGTGCTTCATCGCCTGCTAACTCATTCGATTTACTATTTACATCTGTATCTCCATCAAATGATTTAAATTCGTTTTTACCGGCATGTTCACCAACTAATAAAAAGCCATCATCGCCATTACAATCAATGGATCCGTCATCATTACTTTTCTCTAATAATGATATCTACACAACTGTATCAAGTCCATTAACAGCTTCAGCAAATCTATCGCGTAGTTCAAGGCGTCTAAGACAGTTACTTACAACTAAATCTCCTTCGTCAACAACAGCTCCTAGTCCACATTACCGCAATGATAATAAATCTCATTCAAATACATTTGATGATCTTATACAAGTAGCTGAAAGTCCAACCACAACGCACGTATCACCAGCGCCTAATGATTTACCATCGCAAACCAAACGTTCAAGAAGTCATAGTCAAACAAATGGAACGTTGAACAATTCAAATAATGCAGCTGATATGCTTTTGAAACAAATTTTAGGACGACAGCCGTCTGCAACAACGTTACCGTCAACACCAAATTTGTCTGATATTGCAACACTAGAAAATAACTCGACATGGCCGTCACCGTCGTCTGCACCAACAATAAAAACAGAAACGAATAGTAACGATGATGGCACATCACCTAGTCAAATAATTAATTCGAATGGTTCTACTAATAAATTACGTAGCGATACTTTTCTGCGGGTAAGAAATCCATACGAGTTTTAGATTCCATTCATGCGTAGAAATCTATCGATCTCATGATGACTTGTTTTGATCGATATTTTCAGAAAACTAGAAGATCAAAACTATATTCCTGAATTCGATGTTTAGACTCAACGATTCAACTTTAGGTTACATTTACAGTATTCTAGGGGTGTGCTAGATAGGATTTTTCTTGTATATTTTACGCTGTTTGAGAGAAATGTTTTTATTTGTATTTTAATTGTTCCTGTGAGAACATCTGAACAATGGTTTATCGTGCATTTACGTTGAATGAAATAGTCATAATTTTGAATGTCGATTTTATTCATTTCCTTCTGTTTTTAGTCACTGCTCAATGATGAAGTACGACCACAAAAAGTCGTTGTTGAAGCTCCATTTGTTTATAATTCTCGACATAAGTCACATCAACGTGCATTGGCAGACACGAATCCATTAATAGAAAATAAAACCAATGGAAATAATTCACGTACAATGCTAAAAAGTCAAATATCATTACCAACAAATAATATATCAGATTCACCAGCATGGGATCAAAAACCAAAGAAAATAAAACGACAACATTCGCATAGTTTTGGTAGTCGGAATAATCCTATGAACACAACAACAACGCAACCGAGAAAACCTGGGCGACCAAGAAGAGATGTAGCTTTATTCGAATATTGATGTTCGCTTTTCTTTATGAAATAAAATTTGATTTTAGAAAACGGATTATCTCCTATCAAATCCTCAATCAACATTATCAGATAATTCACTTGATTCTCTATATGATTCATCTGGAAATCATGAACCATCATCAATTCATCATGCATCTCCAATTGTACTTCGTCGTACAACACGACAATTATCATCATCAAATACAAGTACGACGAATCTAAAACGCGCTAATGATAATGATGATCAAGTACAGAATCCAAGGAAATATCCGAAATTACTTACGCAAGTACTCAAAGAAGATGTTAAACGCGAATGTCAAGATCATTCAATCATTTCGACATCAGTTGCAATTGCTGCTACACGTCCACTTCATCAGGTAATTTATTTCGTAGATAAATAGTGTCTTTTCTCAATTAGACGATTCTCAGTGTAGACCAATGAGTAGTGAAAAACATGAAAAGTCACTTTGATTAAGTTAGTAGAACGTTACAGATCTAGACACTTCGAAATAATTTCTTATTAATAGTATGAAGACTTCCAGATATCTTTTCGCGACCGTTCATCTGGACTAGCGGTTTATCGTAATACTATGCGGTTTTGAGTCGTAATGAGAACTAATGATTTCTAATCGTAGCGAAAAATCCAATCGAGGCTAACGATACTGAGACAAGACCTGTAATAGTTTAGGTTTCGCCATGTGCTTGTTGTACACCTGTTTGGAAATGAATATACACAAGCTAGTTTTCATAGACCGAATATGATTTGATTCATTAATCAATTAAATTTTCTATGAATTTTTAATTTAGTCATCGCAATCTGCAACTAAAATCGAATCCGATGCATTCGATCGTAATCCTCTACAAGATAAATCATCATCGCCATCGTTAAAACGATCCACACCGAACGTTCCATCCACAAATAGTCAGTCAACATTATTACGATCCTTAATTCGTTCGCCACAAACCGCTTCAATAACTAAAAAAGATGCGCCACTATATGATCTTCTACAAAATCTGGACACAACTGATTCTTCTATATTTTCAACACTAAATTCAAATTCATCATCAACAAACAACAACAACAATAATAATGATAATAACAATAATAATAATAATAATAATAATAATAATAGTTCTACTAGTCCACTTGAACAATATCTTACGCCAGCTTTATCACAATCAACAGCCGCAGCCAAGACTTCATCGTCGAAAGATGATTATCTTGCTGCTTTATTGAGTTCCGATCCTCAACAGCCAAATGAAATATCGTTCATGCCAATGAATAAAAAGCCAACACCAACATTGGCACGATCGACATCGAGTGACAGTAGCCGTATACCAGCTACGGTTAATGACTTATTTACTTCAACAACAAATATAACAACAGTGAATAATTCTAATGATGATTTCTTATCTTTATTAGATAATAAAGATTTTCTCGAGGTAAACAAGAAAACATGTTCTTCTAAGAGAGAGAAATTCTTCTTCAACTGATAAATGGCATTTCAATCGAGACTATGTGCTTCTTACAGATCTAACTAAGCTATGAGCTTCGTGTTCTCTGTTAGGAGAACTAAGTTTTGGATTTTCAACTTTAAATGTTGCATAAATACACACCTTGACGAGAGCAAATTTTTTCCTTCGACTGCTTGGTACATTGCGCTGTCTTCAATCCAATAGTCTGATTGAACAATCTACTACATACGCTGGCATCTATTGTAGACAAATAATGATTATCTTAGAATAACTTCTAATAGGAATTACAACAGACTATGACACATTACGGAGTATAAAAGCTTTTCAAAGGATTTGAGAATTTCAGCTTCGATGAAAAGTCCTGTTTGACTATCAGTCGAGGCTAATTAGCGTGGATGTAATCCAAAATTAACAGATTTTGCCTGTGGAGACTTTTCTAATATGCCTTTCAAAGACTCCCATGAAAATATACCTTGAAATTGTGTTATTTTCACTCGAAGAACTTTATAAAAATTCACATATACATTTTTTTCCTTCTTCCTCTTTTAGTGTTTAAGCGATCCAACAACAATTGATTCGATACTTTCACAAAATTCTACAAATATTATGGAAGCACTAGCATCAACAACCCCTAAACGTAGTGAAAAAGATGAAAAAGCTATTAGTGAAATATATAAAACACTTGTGACTTCATTTAATCCCGGTAAACATTAAATTTTGTTTCTCCATAAAAATATATTTAGTATTAGACTTGATTTTTATTATTTCAATAAAACGATTAAATATACAAGTAGATATTGATGTTTAGAATGAATATTTACGATAATCATTCATAAGAAGAGAATAAATAAGACTGTTGTTTATATGTTAATACAAGATCGGTTCAGGTTTGAATGGAGAGAATCATTTAAACTGATTGTTTTAAAATATTGAAAACGATCTGTTGTTTTTCTTAAGGATCAAATTATTTATTTATATAACCTTGTCTTGTTTAGGTCCATCATCACTCGATTTATCCGTTGATAATAGTCCTTTCAGTAATTCATTATATATATTTTGTTTTAAACAGAATTCTAATTATTTATCACTTTCATTCTTCAGGCTCACTTACCGGTGACTTTCTATTAGCTGAAAATGCTACGATGTCAATGCCACCAAATCGAACAGTCAATGTTGATCCACCACCGATGACAATGTATCGGCAACAGCCTACAACATATTCATATCAAACTCCTCAACAACAACAACAATCATCATCATCATCCAATGTAAAGAATACTTTTTGATTAAAACTCTCAAATCATTTTTATAATTTTTAGTCTTCACAATTTTCTGACTGTCTTTCAATGGATATGATGGATGACAATGCTTTTCCTCCAAATAAATCCCTATCGCCAATTAATAATTCTTATCCACCACCACCACCACCACCAGCAACAGTACCTACAACAGCAACACATATGGAACCGAATTCTATGATGATGTTTTCTCAACAAATGCCAACACATATTCAACATCATCAAGCATCAAATCAAATGTCTAATATATTTTATCGTCAACAATCTCAAGCTCCGCAACAAACTATGTATAATAATTATATTCAACCACAACCACCTCCACCACCAAATCAAGTTGCTCCTGGTTATTACCAAATGCAACAGCAAGCACCACCACTACCGCCATCATTAAATCCACGGCAACAACGTATTCCACAGCCTAACCATTCGGCCCAATTAAACAAACGGCAAGCATTAATGTTGCAACAACGAACAGCTCAACAAAATAATGCACAGTTGCAATTACGCATGTCGATGAATTTGACATTGCCACATGTAAGAGAATTTTTCTTCTTGGAATATAATTTAAATTTTGTTGTTTGTTTAAGATGGCAGCAAACCAGCAGCAACACTCGCAGCAGCAGCAACATAGGCGTATGTCCTTAGAAAATCTATTGGACAAAAATTAAAATACATACTTTTTTCCATGTAGCTATGATGAATACATACAATGATTTAATGATGTCGAATGCGGATGGCGGTTCAACGTTACAGCAAGAATTTCATCAACTTTCACCATCATTATTAAATAACAATTCGCTTGATCTTCCATATAATCATGATTTGTTCATGTCACCAGTACCAGCTGGACCACAACAACAATTGCCGCAAAATCGCCATATGAATGTTACGCAATCACAACAGCAATCATCAGCTCCTCCTCCTCCCGCACAAGTTACTATGCATCAGGTAATAAAATACTAAAATACAAATTTTCGAATAAAATGATTTTGAAATTCAAAAAATCTATTCTAACGCTCTTATTCTTGAATGTTCTAAAATGTTCGTTTTCTATAAATTATTAACATAAGAAAATGGCTGCGATCGATTGAACTAACATTTGATTTGTTTAGTATCTCGATTGAATATAAAAAACGAACTGCAGCGCCGACTATGGTGGAGTAGCAAAATTAAAAAGAAGCTTTTTAAACGATGCTTGAGTTTTTATTGATGATTTTGTATTTTGTAATTTGAATTTTGATTCATTTATTATTTACATATGAACAACATCTCTAACGATGAAACTCCTACTTACAACTCTTGGATTAAAATTATTTTGCTAAATGTGTTTCTGATCGACTCAGTTTATCGTTTATTTTATTTTTTTTATAATAGATATTTGGCTATGATTTGTAATTCAAACATAAAATCATCGATCTAGAAAGCTAACATCTAAAGATCTCAAAGGATTTCTCATTTGAAAATATCTCATTGTCAGAGAAATAGAAATAGACGCGCACGCACACATACGAGTGAATACTCCTAATTAAAACTTACCGGCTGGTGTAATTCTTCTTCAAAACTAGAATTCTATGAGACTAGAAAGCGAAGATTAAAAACAATTCATGAGATCGTCTATCATTTTGGTTTTTAAATCTATGATAAAATTTTAATAATCTGAGAATAAAATCTGTATTGTGAAATCCTAAAGAATATTTACAGAAAGAAGAAGAGAAAAAAGAACGATGAAATAACAAGATGTCACACTGCCTTGCAAACAGAACAATCATTTTTTCTTGTACTTAGAATTACGGGTTATTGTAACATCATTAAAAGACAAAGAACAGAATATATGAATAAAGTATCTATTTTTAGCTGAAATTTTTTACATGTTCTCATAGCAACAAGATTTATTATTTGACAAAATTAAGCGTAGCTTCAGGCAGAAAGTATAATAGTCACCCAACACACAGTTCTATTTTTGCAAACAAATTATGTTCGCAAACGAAAGGTTTCACATCAGAATGTTGTTTATTCTATTTGATTAAAATTCTAAAATCAAGCAATCGAATAACTCATTAAAATAAAAATTCTATTTCAAGACTTCAGAACTCTGGATTCTAAAAATGAATATTATTAGTTGGTGGTACTTTGACATCGAATTCTATGTCAGAATCATCATCATACGTAGCACTACATTTCTTGTTCGTCTACTCTCGCTTTTATCGAATCTAAATCTATTTTAAGAACTAGATTTCTACGCTCGACAGAAACGAACTTACTCTATTACGTATCTCAATAGAACCAAGGTCGATATTCTAAGCTAGTTGCTTTTTTTCGATATCAGTCTACTCGATTAATTAGAGGAAAAAAAAATCTTACCTGTTTTTGAATCATTTTTTCTCATGAAAATGTCATTTGATCTGCAAGTAAAAGAATAAAATGTAAGTTTCGCATTTTTTAAATATTTTTCAATCACACATTTTATTGTCCTTGATAAGAAAAAGTCCAACTCTGATTGTCATTCTTTTAATCGGTGCGCGAAAGAAATTATTATCATAAGGAAATTTGAAGTTACAAAATTTTTTAAAGAACATATCGATGCACATAGTTGTATTCTTACCTGTTGTTAATCAAATCGATTGAATGGCATAATGAAAGTCTAGTGATGTGTATCGAATCAGGTTCGATGTTTGTGTGCAGATTGGAAAAAGAAGAAAAAAGAAAAGAAAGCATTCAAAGCATATTATGTTTCTGTTTATTAATCTATCAGAAAAGGAAGAGAAAAAAAATTTCAAAAGTACCTGTCTTATTTCAAAGACTACAAAAGGTCGACATGTAAGAAAAACAAAAAACTTCTTCTCGCTAATATCTAGTTTAATGGCGACAGATAGATTCTACTTACACAAGCGTCTCTTTTTCTCTCTCGAAAAACATTTCTGTTTGTTTCGTTAGAGCTTTTTCTTTTTCTTCTTTCTGCTATAATAGCATGTTAATAAGTGCTACAAAAAAAAGGTCTACGTTTACGTCGTTAAATAAAATAGATATATTTATAGATGATTAATGAGTAATTGAACGCGTTTAATTTCTTTGCTCGTTTCTATCGGTTATAGATGGCAGAAAACGTACCCCAAGGACATTATTCTTGATGATCAAAGTTCACGCTTTTCTTTTATCTAGCTTATTTGGGTACATTTTTTATTATATATAAGATGTAACAAAAAAAAAACGATGTATTCATACACAACTAACAAATAACCGAACAAAAAAATAAATACAATAGATGCCTATTCATATGCACATATGTTGTATCAGATTGTTAATGAGAAATCACGACCTTAATTACATAGACTCTCACAAAACTCAAGGCGAAAAGAAAATGCACAACGAAGGTCTCTGCCATTGCTTACAAGGCTATTTGATTGTAATGATTAGAGAAAAACTAACTCTCGTTGCGATGCATTTCTTCGAAGTGATCCAATTCGATGTAGAATATGCAACAAAAGAAGACTAGAGAGAGAAAAAAGGAAGAGGTTCTTTCTTCCTTTTTTGTTCAAGGTCTTAGAGAAAGAAATGTTCTCTTCATCTCGATAATCTCAAGGTCTTGTGTCACGTGTTCGCGAGTTAATGAAGTTCTTTTAAATGCTCTTGTCGTTTGTTGTAGTTCTTACAGTAAAAACTCTTATGTATGAATTTGATTGATAAGAAGAAAAAAAAAGAAACAAAGCAATTTTATAGGATTCTCGGTCTATAACGGAAGCAGTGATTACATAATTATCAATGTTGATCGTATGCTCAATATTAATTCATTCATCATAGAACACACACGTTCATATACATATATATGTACTCTCAAGAGAGAACGAGAAAATGAATGAACGAATGAAGAAGAGAAGAGGTCAAGGTGGTCGTTGAACGAGAGAACAAGAATTGAGGTTAATCAATTGCTCACATAATGTTTGCTTGCTAGTAGATTGACATCGTGATAGATATCAAATAAAGAGAATATAGAAAATATAGGTTAGTTAATATCCTTGGGTTTGTATAGGTCACCCATCAATTTTCTCAAAGATGTTAGTGATTGATTCAACCTGAAAGAATAAAAATTCATTCTTTTCTTCATCTGTGGCCTAATGATTGTATACATGACCAAGATTGAGTAACATGTATACATAGTGATTGACATAGAATGTGCATCGACGGCAAACCTAATTCTTATTCACTCGCGGATGTCTCCGAATTGTTGCTTTCTCCTTCTCATTTATGCTTCTGAGTTCAAGGCAACGTTTCTTCTTCTTCTTCTTCTTCTTCTTTACTTCACATTGGATCAGAGAACCTTGACTCAACCGAACTACGAACGTAAATTAGCAGAAGCGAGAGAAAAGAAACTTACTATATATAGTATTTCCGTCGATTAATATACATTTTTTTTCTTTCTTTTTCAGCCATATTCTAATATGAGTGTGGCTCTATCGGCAACTACACAAAAAAATTCGCATAGTAGGTTAAATTGTTGGTTAAATATTATTTGTATTCATAATTCTAATCTAGATTCGAACAATCTCATGAATCCATCTGCATCAAATTTAACTCCGTCTGAATGTCGTCAATCAGAAGAATTGAATAATCAAATGCTGAGTTGTTTGAGGTAAATAAACTTAATTGGCATATTTGTGAAAAGAAACATACTTTGTTTTCTATAGTTTTCAGGCGAGTCGATCGACAAGTGAATTTGTACGTAAACAATTACAAAACACAATTCATGGAAGACAAAAACCCGTCAGTGGAAAAGATTTGCCTGGAGCAACAGCACAGAAAAGTATGTTTAGAATTTGAGAAAAATAAAATTTTCTATAATTCAATTTAATTTTTTTTTCTAAAGTGTTAAGTTCGTCGAATCTTGATACGAGTACGTTTTCAAAGGTATTTTTAAATATTTCAATTAGAATTTATTTTCTTTAGACCAAAAAGGGGTGTATTTTCGAAATCAATTGTCCTCGCCAATGTCTACTCCGCCGTTACAAACAACAATAAGATCACAGCAGCAGCAGCAGCAGCAACAACAACAACAATAAACAATGTGATCGTTAATTAAAAACCAAAATCGACACAATGCTTTTTATTTTTGTTTGTTTGTTGTTGTTCGTTTATTGGTAGCCGTAGTATCATTTACATATTATGTATAAGCAATGGCTGAGATTGAAAAAAAGAAGAGTTACTGTTTTTTGTCTTTTGTTTGAAACTTTTTCTCCTTTTTTTGTTTCATACATTTTGTTTTTCTGGTTATCGTTCGTATTTTTTTTTGGTTCTTTTTCGACACATTTTTTGTGTACTGTATGTATGTTTGAAAAAAGGTGATGCTGGCAGTTCGGCGTATGTAAAAAAGCGATAGATGTATGCATGTATGTTTATGTATGATTGTATCTGTACGTACACAGACAAACAAACTTATTCTTTTCTGCTAATTTTTAAATACAATTTTTAGTGGATACGACCGTAAGTCGTGTTAATTTATCTCGTTAGTAGAATTATTGAAATATACAAAAAGGCTTTGATATTATTTATGTAATTCGAATTCGTTGATGAACCTATGAAATAAAATGAAATGTATTTATGTTGCAATTGCAAATGCAGTCGTTCATAGCCGATGATGAGTTTGAACTTTGAAGTATTTTCATTTGTAAATGTCGATGATTGTGTATTTTCCGATTTCAACTATACAAGTAAGATACTGATCGGGTTTGTGAATGATTGAAAAGTCTTTTTGTTGTCGTATTCATTTTCGTAGGAATCTTGTTCACTATGAATCGGATGCATCTGAAACCATATTTTTCATTTGATGATTACTATGAAATAAAACTATTTCTTTTGTACGCACTTGCGCTGTTTTCTATTTGCTAGAATAAGATATTCTTTTACATCTGCTGGTAAGAGCTGCGAAATGGATTTGTTTGATGATTGATGGAAAAAGAACAATGTTTTTTTTAAATATTTAACGTGAGAGGTGAGGCTTGTTTACTTTCGCGTGATCTCTTCTTGAAAAATACGATTAAAATAAATCTGTTTATCAAATGTATCGATTGAATATTATTAAAGAGCGTTTTAATTTTGGTTTTTTAATATTACCTTGAAATTCTGTTCAAGTGTTTATTCATTTGCTTCGCCATCAACTCGAGATGAAAACGATCTTGTTTCGGCGAAAATTTCATGAACTTGTTCTAAAACATGCATAGACAACATATTATATTTTAAATATTCTTTTAAAGGTAGAAAAGAGTCTTCCTTTTCTAAAATTAATTGATGATTTTCGAATCACGAACTCATTTANATTATCTCGAAAGGCATAAGAGCTAACGAGGTCGTTCAAACATCATTCGACGCAGCTCATCATAATCTATTTATGTCGCAAAAATGACCTAGTTTGACTGAACTCTCGCGTTTCTAGATAGGTTTTATCATCGCGTAACACTGGCAAAAACGGACTCTTTTTCTCTAGGGCTGCTTATAAAACTCTAACTTTTTGACAAATTCTTTCTTCAAATTAAATGCTTATGTTACCAGTTTTGTAGAGAATTAAATGGACTTTCAAGCAGTAAAAAATACTTTTTCTAAACTATTTTCGCTCAAATAAAAAAATGCAAAAAACAAATGTAACGCTGTGACGCGTTTTTTTGTCGACCAAATTTGGAGCACTTAACATGCTTAAAAATATTTAATGTTTATATATATATATATTGATCACTGCCGTACATATATCCTTCTGTGAAAAAATCAAGTTGCTACATTGAAACAGAAGCTCAATAATTGTATAGTAAGTCTGAAACTGTACAAGAGCTTAGAAGTTGTCTTGAGGAATGAGAGTAAAAAATAAACAAGCCATTTTGTAGAGAATCAAATTCTGCATCGAATGGTAAATTAGTCTGCATTTTTGTTTTAAATTTCTTGGTTAGAAAATTGAAAATGCGATTTCCGAAAACTTTAAAACGCGGTTTTCGATGCCAAAACTCAATTTTTTAAAGACAGAAAGTCCAAATTCATAATCAGCATAAAAACACTGTACCAGAAAATACGCTTAGATCTGTCCATATCGAAAAAATGTTTTTTAAACTTGATCAGCGAAGTAGCGCGTTACGTGGACAAGCCGCTAAACATTATATACGAGGGTAACTTGCTCAGATAGTAGATATGCTCTCGTAATAATTTCTTATGCATTTAAACGAATAATCAATCATATTAATGGTTGGATAATATCAATTCAAGTCTCATTATTAACACCTTGTTATTATTAATAGGAAGTGGCTATGTGTACTCAGAGGATAAAATCCATTTATTAAGAAATTTTAAGTTTTTATGAATTTTACCCACTAAATTGTTTCTTAAAATTAAGAAAAGTACGAGTTAGGTGCTGTGCAACTGAACGAATATGGAACAAAAAAGCAAATCATCTCAACAAAGATTAAGTAATGTAGAAACATTACTAGATGTCGCACTGTGGCTCTTGAAAAACAATGTATGCTGGTTTATTATTGTCAGAATATTTAACAAAAGTTACATTGTATTAACTGTCTCTTAATTACATCTTCCTTCCGTTGGTTGATCATGAAAGACAAGATTTTTTTCGTGATTAATTGGATTACAAAATGGAATATCGAAATGTACAGAAGCTAATTATAGCATTCGACGTCGAGATACGCAGTCTATTAAGATACGCTAATTAATGTCCGGTTCAAAATTTCCTTTAGCACTTTTTATTGACAATGAAAAATCAAATATACGCATTCAACAGTCTGATGTATAATGAGAAATAAACTATTGTAGAACTAAATAACTGTAACACTGTCATACTTGAATCCATGTGTTTCATTCATACAACTATCAATATATGTTTATACTAGCATATTAGTTTTGACTCTTATGTTAATACTCAACAGTCGATAGTAGGAGTGGCACCTTAACTTCACTTTTAAAGTCAAAGTTAAAGCAAGACACTTTACTAATTTAACTTTAACAAATCCGAGTTAAAGTGAAAAATAATTTTTTGCTCTTTATGATTAATTCTCTATTGGTTTTAACTGTAACGTTAACTTCAAAAATAAAAGTTGAAGTGCTACCCTTAGTCAATAATCAGATCGTTATTGTTCTTCAAAACAAATGCGGTAAGATAAAGCCTTTTCCTCGCAAAGCAATTCAACAATATTGGTCATTTTTAAAGTATTTAGAACTTATTTTCATCATAACTATAAACAATTATGCGGCGAGGATAGAATGTGGGCGCGATTATTCTGAAGGACTTTCAATCACCATTGCTCTCTAAGCAAAAATTTTCACGTGATAATTCTATTAAATACGTTTGAAATAATAAAATATAATTATTGTCTTAGAAGCATAAGAAGGTAACCGATACTGTTTCAAAAACAGTTGAATTTTATTCATATTGGGTTATCTTCCTACATTCGTTTGGTTGTGCAGCAGCTGACTCTTACTTTTCTTGATCTTAAGAAACAATTTACCAAGTAAAATTCATAACGGCCTGCCGGGGAAGTTTTAAACTTCCACAGGGGCCAACGACTATCTTCGTATAGTTGTTGGAGGCGACCCTGGGCTGCTGGTAGCCACTCGTCTGGTCATGAGGCTAGCGACCTCTAGTTGGACATTAAACAATTATTGCTAACGAAAAGAAACATTATCGGTGCGTAAATGCACAAAATCATGTCTTTTTCGGTGGGTGGAACGTTAGATCTTGTGTGAAACAATCAAAGAAAGAAATTATAACCAATCAATTGAAACAATATAGAATACAAGTGGCCGCATTAAGTGAAACATGTATGTGTGATGCTGGTGTAAAAGTAGTTAACGACTACACGATGATCTATTCAGGCGCACCACATGAAATGAAAACACGAAAGGCTCATGGTGTCGCAATATGTCTTGATCAAACTGCTGCAAAGGTTTGGAAAGATTCTGGAAGTGAATGGGAGCCAATCAGTGAACGCATTGTAAAAATTAGATTACAATGCACTCCTATTCATATTACAGTAATCGCTGTCTACTCTCCAATCAATCCGACAACAAAGGAGATGGCTAATGAAAGCGATAAATTTTACTCGGATCTGCAAGATACAATAAATAATGTGTCAACAAAGGATATGATTATTATCATGGGCGATCTAAATGCTAGAGTTGGGCAAAAACAACAACAACATATAGCAAAAAGCAGTGTCGGTCCATTCACAGTGGACGTTGAAAATGAAAACGGCACGAGACTCACTGACTTCTGTGAGATCAACAATATCATAGTATCAAACACATTTTTCAAGCATAAGTTGGCACATCAAACATCTTGGATGCATCCAAGAAACAAAATATGGCA
>OENM01000257.1:8593-29772 GCA_900239745.1 Rotaria magnacalcarata
ATTGATTTGGAATGGTTGTCAAAATCGAAAAGCATGTGAAAATTTTGCTTATAAACTAATTGATGATTATTTAATAGTTCGAGACTATACTCGTGATAGATGTGTTCATGGAACGATGCTTCGAATGCATGATCAAGTTAAAGTAGAGCATGTCACTGATATTCCCTATAGTCATAATCTTTATTTAAAGCCACATGAAAATGTAATAATCTCATTCGATGCTGTGAATACATTGAATAAAAAGACAGAAAAGCTCATGTGAATAATTGACAGTAACTCAGATAAGCCAGTTGCGGACTAATACACATCAAAATATTGTGAGAAACATAATTTATAAAGGAAACAGTCTTTCATGTGTATTCTTATTATTCATTGTTAAAATTTTGCTTCTGACTAATGCTACTTTCTTTCTAATTAGATCAGTACGGGTTATTCGTTAGAAATAATTAATATAGTTTTCATTGTGTTTATCGTCTTTTTTGAATAGCTACGGTGCTGTAGACAACAAGCTATACTGTACAAAATTATCTATCGTATTCTGCATAGAATCAATCTAGCAAGACTCACTTTCCAAGGATGAGTCCTATGTAAAACTCTGAACATCTGTTTTCGATTACATGTTAATAGCTTTTAGATACAACACATACGAATTTGAATGTCACTTTATTCAACTGTTTGAAATAAACATTGGCTTTTATCTGATACTATTATGCTAAAGCTGATTAAGATTTTCTTTTTTCTTTCTGACAGAAAAAAAGCATGCACTCGTTTTTCTTGTGTCGATCACATTCCGATTGTAATTGTAAAACGATGGTAAGAGGATGTACATAGAAATCATTCAAGCACATCGCTATTCATATTTCTACTTCGATTTGTTCTTAACATGTGGTCGTTTAATAAACGTCGATTTCGCAATTCCCACACATGTAAGTGACGTAATAATTTCTTGAGTATTTTGAGACTTATAGAGTCGAATAAAATCTGTAACTATGCAAAAATTCCAAGCAAATATGGAATATATGATACGAACTCCAAAATTTTTAAAACTATCAACACGTTTCATTATTTTTGTGTGCATTTTCATATGCTTTGGTACTCTCGAGAATAATAGCCTAGCTAAATTTAACGATACACATGCACGAATATCAGCTGTTATTGTAACTTTAATAAGTAGTACAGATCGATCAGTTTCTCTCACAATTAACATGATTCATTCGGTTGTACACTTTTTTTTGGTTAACGCCACTGTTCAATATCCATTTCTCATATTTCACGATGAAAATTTCACTTCAATTATGCGTCAACAAATATTATCATGTGTGCTAAGAACGAATAAACATATACAAATTTCGTTTGCTCTTGTTAATTTCACCACTTCAATACAACCGAATCCTGGTTCACGGCTAGAAAAATCAATTGGATATCGTTTAATGTGTCGGTTTTGGACTTATGATGTATTCTATCATCCTACAATCCTTCAAGGAAAATATGATTATCTAATGAGGATGGATGCTGATTCTTACTTTTCCGATGTAGTTCATTACGATATTTTTCATTATGTAAAGAGTCAAAATGTAGATTATGCTTATCGAAGTAATTATTTTGAACTGACACCGGCGTTGGATCCGTTTTTGCGACGTGCTTTTAACGGAGAATCAGATAATTTTACTTGTATCTATAATAATTTCTTTATTATGCGTTTGAAATGGTTTTATAAATCGAAAGAAGTTCAACGTTTTATTCATGAATTAATTGACGATGATCTAATACTTCGAGAATATATTGGTGATGGATGTATTCATGCCGCTATAATTCATCTGGCGAGTCACACTAAAGTAAAACATCTTACTGATATATCCTATGGACATAATTTTCATGTGATTCCATCAGGATATGAATATTGGAGTTTTAATCCCGTAAAACAATTCAACGAAGAGATTAGCAAATCATGTACACAGTTGACAGTACTGAAGAGGTTTGATGACAAAGTGATGCAAATAAAATTATCCTAAGAAGTGATGTTTGAGAAAACAAGAATATTCAATGTTGTTTATTTTTTATTTAGACTTTTATCGGCGTCTTATTTCGACTAGTATTATTGTATTTTCATTATTTTGGTTTTTCCGCTTTTGGTTTCGTCCTGTGTTAATATCTACTACTCAAATCGATACGTTTCTTAATTCAACATTATGTGGCCGTTTAATTCGTTATTCCGATTCAACATTAACAGAAAGTGAACTTCGTCAATTAAATGATGAAGCTTCATCCTTTTTTTCTCTTCCAACCGATTGTAGTTTATTTACACGTCCCATAAGAATTTCCATTAAAGAATTAACGTATCCTCTAGCTTTTAGTATTGTTATTCATTCAAATCTTGATCAACTAAATTTTCTCTTACGCACAATTTATCGTCGATATAATTATTATTGTATACATGTTGATATTAAATCACCATTATCACTTTATGAAGCGGTAAAAAGATATTCAGCATGTACTTCAAATATATTTATACCTGAAAAACGTATTGATGTTACATGGGGTCATTTTTCTGTTTTGGAAGCTGAACGTTTGTGTCAAAAAGAACTTCTTAACCAATCTACAACATGGAAATATTATTTAAATTTAGCTAATTCAGATATTCCTTTAAAAACAAATTTTGAATTAGTTCAAATATTAAAATTATACAATAATCAAAATGATATTACTTCATTACCATATCGTTCACAATTGCGACAAAAAAAAGTTCTATTAAATCGAACATTACCATCGTCCATACCTTTGCCTCTTTATAAAGGTGAATTTCATGCTTTATTGTCTCGTCCAGCTGTTGCGTATTTACATAGAAGTTCACGTGTTGCTGATTTATATGAATTTTTAAATGGAACATCTGTACCTGATGAACATTTTTATTCGATAATTAATCGTTGGAAAGAAACACCGGGTTTCTATCCGTACAATCATGATTTAAGTCAAGTAACCTTTATGACACGATATAAAATATGGAATGATCGACCGGAACGTCATTTATGTCGCGGTGGTTTTGTTCGAGGTATATGTGTTTTTAATCATCAAGATCTATGGCATTTAGCAACAAGTCCGCATTTATTTGCAAATAAGATATTTTTTCAACGAGATCGTTTAACACCGTATTGTATGGCACAATATTTAGATGTGCGCACTAGTATAAAACAAGAAGAAAACGATTTTTCAATAATTGATATTGACTTCTATAAGCAATTGAATAATGTGCAATTTGGAAAAGAAAAGCAATTCAATTGAATCATTTTTTTCCAAAAAAAAGAAACTTTAGATGAAAATCATTATGGAGAAGTAGTTGCTTTTGTTAATTATTTAATACAATTATTAAATAAACAGATTCATTTGCGGACTACTGGGTGTATTGATTGTTCGATCAATATTCGAATAGTTATTCAATTTTAGGTATGAGCTCTAGGTTTTCCATAGTTCATTCATTTTTATTGTTCAATAAAAAAATTGAAAGACATTTTTTTCAATCGAGACTTAAAATTTAAATGAGATATAGAAACGAAAATGCTCGATACATCATCGTAACTCATTCATCAACTATTTTAAATCTTTTTACTTCAGTTGTTTGCAATTATCATCCATTCAATAGATTTAATCATTTTCTTCTTTGACTTTGCTAATTGGAATCTAAATAGTTATCTATTAATACTAGTTTATGACTGTAGATCAAGTGAAGGACAAATAGCAACACATACACTGTAAAATATTTAAAATATACCAGCCAATAATTAAAACATGAGTATTGTTAAAAGCTTAATTCAAAGATTCAATCTTATGTAAATGTCAAAATCAATTCAATGTTAAATTAAACTGATAGACGATTGCTGATCTGTTATGCTTTAAAATTCTTTTATTGACGTCTATTTAACAATCATATGTTTCGATCGAAAGAACGTTCATTGTGAGTAACGGTCCGCTGATGACTTGTTTCACATGATTTAGGTATTGTGAGTGTTCGCGTGAAAATATATTTATTTGAGAAAAACAGAATAAAATGTTTGCTTGATTTTGTTTCGTTTAGAAATATAACAAGTAAGATAGTGTTCATATAGTAATTCATTGTTCGCTTAGTTCAGATCGTTTTCTACTTTCGACGGTTTTTTTTCTATGAAAAAGAACCTGTGATCATTCATATAAATCTATCGTAGAATCACACACTCTCAAACATACATCAGTTAAATTGGTCTGGGAAGCCTGGACTACTCTCAGATTACTCGAATGTCCTTACTACATTTTTTATTTACACAGTTTCATATCTATTGCTACGTAAAACACTAATTAGAACCGAATGAAATAAAGTTCTCATCGAAATTTCTCATGAATAACAACCTATGGTCAACTGGCATGAATGCATAAACTATTGTTGTTATAACTCAGAAACGTGGATGTAATATGATGCGAAACATGAAAAGTTTTTTGTGTTGATGAAGCACAGCTACAAAGAACTCGAAATGCATAAGATTTGACGCATCTACTCTGAACTGTAAAGCTCTGTTTCTATATTTGATAGTTGATTCTACAGTGTAGTTACTTTTAACAAGTAACTGAATTTTAAAGTTAACTTTGACATTTATGCCACTGAACGACAAGGAAAAGTATACCCGTTCGTGTTGATGTACGTAATGCGAGAGGCTATCCTCATTTCTGAAATAGTTTTTTCTTCTTCTTTCTTTGCATCTATATAGACGTTCCATGATATTAAAAATTTTAATAAGATCGTGCAATCAAGCTGGTTGATTTTGCCCAAGAAAACTAGCCTATTGTTATATTCTTCCTCCGCTGCTTGATGTTATTTTTGTTTTAAATTCAAAATGCACCTTCATTGACGTCTTAAATTCTATAAACAACAGAGTACGTCGTTTCCTTTTCGACATTATAATAATTAAACGTATCTTAAAGAACGTGTTCGCGAGTTCTTCATTTGCTTTTTCAGCGGAAAAAGTTAGGCTTGAATGCATTTTTCAAGTGAATCCCAAGTCTAGCGATCGTATATGAGCTGCGAAAATTAACAATTTCAAGTGTAACTTTTTTCTGAGACACTAGGTAAGTAATAGAGTGAATCATTTTTTAATGGTGATAGACTATTTCCAGAGTAGACATGTTCAATCACAACATGAAAGGATTGTCTTATCCGGTCTTTTCTCCTCACTTTAAGCTGTTTTGATGCCGACACTTTTACAAAAATTTTACAGAAGATTTATTCTCTTTCTTATCTTCTACATGCATCACTTTCAATAGATGATAACTATATATTTTATTCGTAGTTAATATTCGAGTTAACGCTGGATTTTTGTTTGTGATCAACTAAGACTACCGGTCTTATTAGGGTGAAAATAAAATAAAATAAAACAAATATTAAATTAATCTAATTGAAAATAGAAACAAAAACAAAAGTATCTTTTTTTCAATAGTTCCATTTGTTAAGACATCTTGATGTGTGCTACTTTGCCTTGAATACCTTTGAGCACTGTCAACTGTTCACATGATTTATGGATAACTTCATGGAAATCATTGACTTCTTGAAACTTCCATTGCTGGTAACCTGTTGGCATTACATGATAATTGTGTCCATACGGAATATTTCTAACATGTTCTACTCTGACGTGTCGTCTATCAACATGAAGCATAGCTCCATGTATACATCCATCACCAATATATTCTCGAAGTATTAAATTATCTTTAATTAATTCATTAACAAAATTTTGAACTCGTGGTGATTCATAATACCATTTCAAACGAATCATAAAAAAATTATTATAAATACAAGTAATGTGAACATATTTCCTTTTGAGAATAGGTTTTAAGATAGAATATAATGGATAGGCCGACTCCTTATATGTAGATCGATACATATAATCTAATCTTCGACTATCCATGTATAAAAAAGGATCTTTTTTAATCCTATCTGAAAAGTACGAATCATCGTCCATTCTCATTAGATATTCATACTTTCCTTGAATGATTGCAGGATGATAGAATACATCATAAGTCCAAAATCGACACATTAAACGATATCCGATTGGTTTCTCTGGTCTTGATCCAGTATTTGGTGATACTGATGTGTTAAAATTAACGAGAGCAAACGAAATGTTTATGGTTCCATTCGATTTTAGCACACACGATAATATTTGTTGGCGCATGACTGGAGTTAAATCTTCTTCATGGAATATAATTAGTGGATATAAAAAAGTACCATTATTTGGATAAAATTGTGTTATAGAATGTATCATATTGATTGTGAGAAATATGGATCTATTTGCACTTCGAATAAGTGTTACAATAACACCCCGCACGGTACGTACTGGCGTTTCTTCTAGATTGGGGGTAGGAGTTTTTTCTGGAAGAGTTAAATATATGATACAAATAGTGAAACATATCAAAATTAAGCATGATTTTTGAAGTATATAATTTTTAGGAACACGTCTCATCTTGATCTGGAATTGTCTGCAGTTAACGATCTCATTTTAATATTGTTTGATTTTGATTATAACTAATATTTAGTTTAATCAAAGGTACACTTGAAAATTGTGTCGTTGACATGTTTATAACGGCCACATGTTTAGAGTATATAGAGGAGCATGACCAATCGCGTTCTGCTCGAGTAAACCTTTCCACATGGCTAGTGTGTTCTTTGATCGCCATCATGAAGGTAACAAAAGAAGAAAACGAAACAAAAAATGCATGAACGATATAATGTTGAAAAGGACAGAAGGTAGATAGTTTGTATCGATTATAAAGCTACTAAAATACGTGAGCGCATATACATTCAAAATAAAAAGATATCTTTATTTTAGGTTCGATATGTAATGAACGATAAATTGTTTAAATGGATGAGTTATGTTGAAATTACTTCAGATGAATAATATACCAAATAGATATTGATTCATTGATTTTTTCTTCAAGCTAAAATACAAAATTTTGTTTTATTTCTCATCGGAAGGATATGCCTAACGAGTGGTCAGGGACAATTCTACAGTACATTTTCATGTCCTTTTTTTTATGCTACATAATGCTCCATGTCAAGACGTATTGAACTGTAAACATTATTTAGTAAATTGTTTTTCTTGTTTACTCTGAATTTAAAGTGCTTATATGAACTGAATTCCCCAACACTGTAAACAAGCAAATGCTAACGAATTATTATGGTAGTTCTTCTTTCGATGACACTCTTTCCAACATAACTTGCTCTAAAAGTCTGTGCTATTGAACACATATTTCAGAATCTGAAGAAAAATATCAGGATAAAATCTCAGTCTCGTAAAATAATTTAGAAGAATCGAAAAAAAATGTTTACATACAGATTGACCTCATTGCTATTTCGTCATTCGATGCACGATAAATCATTGTATTGGTTAAGTTTCTGATACTATACTATGATAATAAATCACTCACACATAGTTCCTGAATTGTAAAAACATGACGTCGAAATTTTAAGACAAAAAAAAAACAGTGATAGTTATCACTTTCAGATCAGTTTTCTTTCAAAGAATATAATAAAAATCTAGAGAATTCTTGATCTATTTGTTTGAAAAATGGGTTGGAAATATTTATTCAGATTCTACGAAGCATACAAGAATCATAAATTTTATTTTCACAAATTAACATTCAAAAGATTATTAAGAACAATGAAAAATAAATTTTCGTTAACACACTTTTTGTAACTATAGATCTATGGTGACTGCACTAAGATCATCTCTAACTAATGTGATGAAATCTTTAGAATAGCATGCTTTGCGTTCATTAGTCAATAACCATATAGGCCGAAAATTATCTGTAATGCTATTTTATTGAAGAACCTGCTTTATTATTATATTTTTATATGAATCTCTGTTTGCATTGTTGCATTAAGCGCCGCATTGCAAGTGAAAAAGAAGACAAGATAATCGCAAACGAAGTCAATGTTGAATGCAAACACCCTACTGAAGACTAGAGTTTTATTCTGCTGCAGTGAAAATAATTTTTTTATAGGAATATTTAGATACGATAGATTGAATAGGAAAATAAATTATGGAATTTCGTCAATAACGTTACACGGGAAAATTGTGCTTCTAGAGTTTATTTGACATGATTTAGTTTGTTCTTATAAAATTTAATGATAGAATTTTTACCGGACAGATATATGACTAATAGTGAAATATAGTCTTACAACTTTTAATCAGTTAAGTCTTTATTTGACTGTTGTATGCAAGAGACTTCTTATGATTAGTTGCGAATCTAAGTATTGCCACAATAGATCTGCTATATTTATATAAAGATACTGTTCAATTCAGCTGAAGTAACTTCGCCGACTGAGCGCGGTGAGCAGTTACACAAATCTACGGGAGAATAGCTTTTGTTTTTTTATAGAAACGCTTCATTCTATATAAGGTCAGAGAATAGCACGGAAAAAGAAAAAAGAAAAAGAAAAAAACATCAACGAATACCGATCACTCATATCTATTGACGTCAACGATTTCTACTTCAACATTGTACGTGTTGTTCCTATGAAAAATCGATTCTCACACGAGTTTCTCGTTTGAGAAGAATTGTAATTATGATTGAAATATACGCTTGAGGCTATTCGAGTTTTTTTCTTGATGTCAAAAATTTATCGATCATTTGTCCTTGCCGAATAGCTGATTGACTTTTGTTGTCAATGATATGAAGTGAATAAATGGTATATCCTAGAAAAAAGTGTATCTACTTGACACTTTGATGATATTGATATTGTCTAGTATGAGCCGATTCTTGTGTAGAACTAATATTTTTATCAGATTATTAATGTTGTTGTGAAATTTTCTTATAGATTAAGAGGATGAAAAATATACTAGAGAGTTTAAAATAGCATTGAGAATTTCCATTGAATTCTTTACTAAGATATGTATGGTTTAATTATTTATTTATTGTATTTTGTATTATTATGGTATTAATATAAAAACTACAGTAAAAAGAGCATATGAAAAATAGTCTAAGATTAAAAACAAAAATATACAAAAAAATATGGTTCTACTGCGTAATTGTTAATAAACAAATGAAAATAGCTATTGATTTCATATTATACGTTAAAGATTGTCCATGATTTTCTTTCATTGATATTCGTATTATTTTATCTTCGTGAATATTTTGTGAATGAAAACTACGAAACAATTTTCTCGTGCCAATTTTTTGTACTGGTCGATATGTATTTGTGATCAAATGAGCTTTTGCATCATGTAAATATCTAAAAGCATGTAGTTGTTGAAATGATAACTGCACTGGATCTAATAAAACACTCCATATCACTGATTCATAGCAAGGTGGTGTTGTCAATGAGCCATCATAACGATAATAACGAGCCATACGATCTTCACCAATCAATGCTTTTAAATTAAATTCTTTACGAACGGGAGTTTGTTGATGTTCACTTCGAATATGTGCTAATGCGTCGACAATTGGTTGGAGAAAAGGATTTGGTTCCTCACTAAGCTGAACATATAACAACAAAAATGATTTGTTGACAATATAATATTTGATGTGAAAGTCTTGATAAAAACGATTCACTTTGTTTTCAGTTCCTTCTAAACAGCTTGGCAGAAGTAGATAGCAGTACGATCAAGGGGGAACAAGCTGATTTCCACGCATAGAGATCACTAGAAATCATCATATATTAAAGATGTGAATAACGATTCAGCTGTTAGAAATTACAAGAAACAAATGTAAATAAATGTAAATCACAGAAATTCTCGAGCTATATAGTGAAAAAAAAAATATTGATTTCTATTGGTTACTGATGATTTTTACTAATTTCCTTTTTTTCAGAATGTGCAATGTTTTCAGTGATCACTGTTGATTTATATTGATTTCTCATAATTTTTCAACATTTCTAAACGTTTCCAATGATTTCTGCTGGTTTGCAATGATCATATAAAAACTGATTTCCAGTAGGAGAAATCACTGGAAATCATAAAAAATCAAAGAAATCATGGAAATCCAGAAATCAGTTTGTTCCCCCTTGTGTAAGATATAATAAGAGTAGTTTGTTCGTTTGAAATACTGATCTGCGTGACCAGAGAAATAAAAGATTATTCAATAACAGTTTCTATGGTGGTCGTGGAAAAGTAATTCTAATTCATGTCTTGTGTTCAGAATTTTAAGCTCTTCAAAATGATACAAGAATATTGAGGATACGTTCATCTGTAGCGGAGAAAAGTGCGATATATTCGTCGTGATCAACAAACTTCGTGACCGGTCGTGACCAAAATTGGTCACGACGAATGTGCCGAAGTTTTCTCCACGGCAGTTCAATGTATCTTCAATCTTCTTGTATTATTTTGAAGAACTGAAAATTCTGAACACAAGACATCAATTAGAATTATTTTTCCACGACCACTATAAAAACTGCTATTGAATAATCTTTTATTTCTTTGAACACGACAGATTGGTCACGCAGATCACTAGTTTGAAATGAGAAAACTCATAAAAATCATGAGCAGTAGTCGAAGATGCAACGTGTTCTATTATAAGAGACATAAACTTTCAGAATAATGATGAATTCAAGATAGAATTTAGATGATTTTATATTTATATAGACTGTTTTTTGGCTAAAAGAGATCTATTCCAATGAAATTGGTGAATTTGATAGAAAATGATTAAACTATGAGAATCGAACTGGATTATTTTGGCAAACATCGAAGTTTTATATTTTTATATTTCGTAAATCCTTGTTGGAGTTTAACGCACTGAGCTATATATCATTTTTAAATGTTCTTATTGACCAAGAGTATTGAAATGTATTTAAAACCACAATAAACTTATCATATGTATACAGTCTTCGTTCTTAATCTAAAAATAGATCCTTAACTAGTGCAGCGTTGTACATAATAACAATACACTATCATCGCTGTGTCCCTATTCTGGATATTGGCTCAGAATATGTTTGTCGCTTAAATTTCAACAGCTAAAATCAGCTGATTTAGACAAATTTTCACCTCCACTAAAAGATTTTAAAAGCCTTTTTAATTATAACAGGAATTTGTTTTGGAGCTGTTCCATTTAGAACGCTAAGGATTAAGCAAAAGCTGCTATTTGGAATGCGGAAATACACTTGTGTGATTTCTCATAATAAAACTATACTTTTTGCAGCCCTAACCAATTGTCATTTTTATTGGCCGGAAGAAAGGAGCTCATACTTTGTGTGGCTACCATCACGATATAGATTATCTAAAAGAAAGTCAAATAAATTTTACTTCAAAGAAGACACCAACTACAGCAAGACCACGTGTATTAGTCATTGCATCCCGAATATTTGAATACCAGCTTGAATACGTAACCATATGCATCTTTAAAAAAAAAGCATACATTAAATATCAAAGATTTCGTCTATTAACTTCAAGTGGATATGCTTGTCCTTCAAGTAAATGCTCTGACCCATTGTTATCATTATTTGCGTGACCCCAATGAAAATGAATTTGTTCGACTTTAAAATCTTCACTTCCTGGTGCAATATTTTTTAATACAAAATGATTTTTTAAATTAAGTTGTACTATAATATGAAAAGATATGAACGTTATCTAATTGTTCAATTTACGTAGAGTTTAGACTCTGCTCAAACCTGTATGACCGCTATTGATAAGTTCGACTTTTTCTATTATTTATAATAAAGAAAAAATATTATAGTTAAAACATTAAAATTCAAAACATATGAGTCAATATAATTTACCTGGCGGATGTCGCTCTTCTAAGTATATTTGTTTAAGACGGCTATCAAAAGTGGATATGTTAAACCGAAGATCAATCGGTGATTGTAGATTACCAGCACAATAACGATTTCCACGGCGCCATTGTTTGATATTTTCATAAGACCATATACCACCTGTATATTTTATTAAATAGATGTTATGTACGACGAAAACTAAAAGTCAAAATAACCTGATGCGTCAATGATGATCGGCATGAATAATAGTGTTGTTAACATTAGCTGTAACATTTTTAACAATAGAAATAATCTGCAATAAACAATAGAATGAATCATAGAGATTCTTTTGAACGATCAAACGAAAAAATATGGAAAATACCGACTTGTTATATAAGGGTAAACTAGACGTTGAGATATCTGAAATCTATGACGAAGTATTGTTCTTTTCTCTTATCAATTGACGTTATACTAATTTCAATGTTACCTTAATTCAATAGGCGAAAGGTCAGTTAGTGCTTTAATTATAATGCGTCAATTTTCGAAAGAAAGCAATTAATTATTTCGAGCAAATAATTATCAATTCATTTTTTTTATAGGAATGATGAACTCAGAAACCTTTTTTTGATAATTGATTTCACACATTTTCACGTCTAACAAAAGTCGATGATCCGATATGGCCTTATGATTTTCGATATCTAATTAAACTATACTTTTACTCGCAAGTGGCTTTGTTTCTCTATGCTTTCTTGTCTGGATTCGTAGGTATTTCAGTGCTTTCACTGGTGTTAAAGCGAAAAGAAACGCAATGAAAATAGGGTTTGAAAAGAAAAATGAAAAAAAAACTGCTGATTCTCTCGGTCTATTTAAATACAAGGTGAACAATTTTCTTTTTGGCAATGCCACTTGAAGAATAACAATTTTTGATAGTTACTTTTTGCATTTGACAACTTAGTAAATCTATTTTGCTAGACAGAAATATATAGCTCTGTCAATAGAAAATTTAATTTGATAGCTCAAATATGAATTTGCTAATGCATTACAAGTATTGAAGTATTCTCCTTTTGTTTCGTTATAAACTTGTATATAGCCACCAATTCTATGTTGTGCATTTTACTATTGTAACATTGGTTTTCAATATCTTGTGAAATAGTAAATATCAATCCATAGTTCCGGTTTTTGTTGTTTCTATCGAAGATTCCAATGGTTTTGTCCAATTTTAACTGCGGTTTATAAGTAAAACTATTTGTAATCCCTAAAAACACTTTGATAGTACATGCTCATCTATAAAGATAGGTATAATAGACTTCAAAAAATTCACCGTTCATTTTGTCATATGTTCCTAGAAAAGGAAACAGTACAAACAAAAGAACAGAAGCGGGGATAAGTTAGAAACTGTTGACACACTAATGACATAGGAGCAACAAGCGAACTGTGTTATTCATATAAATACACAAAAAAAAAGAAACGAAGAAAGAAAAAACAGCGAGCAACCAATTAGGCATTATCCTTCATAATCTGTTCATCTTTTATCGCTTTATTTATTACTTCTTAAGAATCGATCGTGTTTGATTTGTCAAAGTACTAAACTACTTTCATAATGACTCATGAATTTTTAATATGTTGTATTAAAAATATGTTAAACATTATTTTTTCTCCATTTTGGAAGAAAAGAGAAAATAATGATGTTTTCCAAAAAAGACCAAGCTGAATTCGAATGACTGTAATTTCTCTAGATTTGACATGTCTTGAGTTTTAATCAATATTTCTATGCATATACGGACAATTACTCGTTAATAAATTCATGAAATGTCATATTTCCTATAGAAATTTCATTCATGTATTGTAATTCAACGAAACACGGTTAATCACCTTCTTGATGAGGATCTTAGTATTTTTACGAAAAATAAAGGAAGTACAATCATGCCAGTGATCTAAATCAGTATCAATCGAAAAAACCAAACAAATGAGAAGCTGAACGTATCATTTCATGATCTAACTATATTAATTTTAACTCGTTACATTTACAATCGGTTAAATGATTTTATCTTAATCGTATACAATTTTTTAAAAGGCAACTTTATATGATATTATTTTTTCTCAAAGGAAGTAAATAATTTAAATATATACATTTGATTAGTTTCTATTATTATTCTTACTATTCCTCCGTTGTTAATATGTTGAGAATAATCTCGATTGGTTTGTTTTTCACTTGAACGAACGCAGTAAATCGCAGACGTACAAATGTATATATATGTTGCAGGAGAAATTAAAATTCAGTAGAATTTTAATTTCTACTAGTATAACTTAAAATCACCAAATTATTTTAATCTCTACTAGTATAACTTGAAATTGCCGGTTATTTTAATTTCTCCTATAGTAGAATTTTAAATTCTACTAGACACTTTTATTATAGAACATATTTTNATTTCTCCTATAGTAGAGATTGAAATCCACGTTTTACATTAATGATTTGTACATAGAATAAAGGAAAGAAAAAGGATTTAATTGTTTTATCTAAAATACACGCATCAGTATCGAAACACAACTTGTAATTCTCCAATAGTCACCAATTTAAAGTGCTTGAAAACCCAAAATTTAAACTGGGCCTCACCGGAACCATCTTTCAGCACCAACACGATGTCGTTATAAACCACTTTCGTGATAACGAACTTACAGTGAAATTTCTCACTTAAATTTTTGATATGTTTATCGATTTTCTCATAGAACAGCTCCATTTTATAAAATATTTTTCGATTTTTTCGATACTGATACGTGTATCTCAGATAAAATAATTAAATCCTTTTTTCTTTCCTCTATTCTATGTACAAATCATTAATGTAAAAAATGGATTTCAATCTCTACTAGTAGAATTTTAATTTCTCCTGCAAAATATATACACTATTCTTAATCGAGAAAAAATGAAAGAAATATGATTCTGATATCCTGCTAGTTGTAATGGTCAATGATATCTATGTCTTGGCACGTACTACATTTGTTGTTCAAGTTATGTGAATATATTTACTTGGATAAACGTAGAAAAATCGATAAATGTGTCAGCTAACTAATATGATTCGAAGTAATCAATTTACCTTAAGTATCGATGTTACACGTTAATACATGAGTGTGATCGACAGAAGAGAAAATACGGCATAAATTAGAAGGACCGAACAGTAACGAATTTACGTGATTGTATCGAACATGAGTATTGATATTCATGGATATGAGAAAAGTTGCCATTTTTGTTTTTCTTTTAAATTAAATCACCGATAAATGAGAAAATAGTCAACGTAAAAGACATAAATATATCACGGATGGTTGATAAACGTCAATCATGAATCATGTTGATTTTAGAAGAGAGTAATTTTTTACAGACTTTCAAGGAAAAAATCATTCCAAATACAACAGGCTTCTTCTCTTGCTTCACTATGCTTTTTCAAGTATTCGAAGTGCCTTTGCTGTTCTTTCAAAGCAAGGCTGTCATAATAATCTTGAAGGTTCATATTTCGTTAAACGAATTTTATTTTTTCAATGTAGTGTATGATACGAATGCACAGGATAGTTTGCATCAAAAGATGTGAATAATTGTGAAGAGGTGTCTATTGTTATTGTTGTATAATGATTGATAGCTGAGGCTCCCTGGTGAGATATTAGTACTTGTTATTTATAAAAAAGAGTCATTTGATTTGTTTTCGCGGTTACACTCTGCAATAAATGTGAAGGCTGTACCGCCCATATTAAAACTAATAGGTTTTTTCCTATTGGTGCTTTACTCAAATAAAAATTTTTATGCTTAATAGCCCAGGGTGAAATGAAATTATAATCGACACTTGTACTTGTAGTAAGCTATATGTTATTCATCGAAAATTAAAATGTGCTGCTCTGGAATATCAGTCCACTTTGATAAATGTGCAATCATAATAAGATATTCTACCCCAAAATTGCTCGTATGTGTCGATAGAAAAAATAATACGAAACGAATCTTATCCGATGCGACAGCAAGCTATATCTTGAGAAATCAGGAAATGTTTTTAGATATTCGGACATTGAAATACTTACTATGGTATTGTCGTCTAGAATAATATTTACATATAAGTGTGTAAAGTAGTGATCAGCAATTAGAAATTAAAATGTTTGCTTCTTAGATAAAAAAAAACTGCGACATGAATAAAAACAAAAGTCTACAGTAACATTATTTTAATTTTAAATGCATACTTCTCATATTCCATTCCTTTTCTTTTTCGTTCGCAATCATTAATTCTTTTCTACTTACGATTCGCAAATAAAAAGCAATAATGCCACGGTCATTTGATTCAAACGACGTGCTTCTGTAATTTGCCAGTTTAAAATGTCAAAACATAGTTGGCGTTGCACTGGAAGATTTTATGATGTTATTTTTCACGGTCTTATCAATAGAGGATTTATCTTTCGAAAGTGCAATATTTTTTCTTAATGTTTTTTAAGGACAATAAGTGAGAATAGAATATTGTATGAGGAATATTAGTTTTATTATCATAAAACAAGCTTTCCTTGTAAAATATATCATAAGACTAAGAAAAAAAAGTATCCAATCGATAAATGAATCCAAAACAATTTTAGTAAAATTTCAATAAAACAATTTCAACAATAAATGGAAAAGAGAAGTACCAACATCGTTCACTCTGTGAACATCAAGAAACAAATAATAAGTTTAATTTAGTTGAAATACTCATGTTAGATGTCAGAACAGGATAAAGTATTTTCATATTTCAATGGATTAAGAGCAGCAATATCAATGATTAAAACCAATATAATGAGTTTTTTTTTCTATTAAAAATCATCTTCAACTACTTGACTTTATAATTATGCATATAAATTATACTCTCCGTGTAAAAGAAAGGAATCATTGTATTGGAGGAAAATTAAAATTTTCAATGAATAAAAAAGTTGGATGCTGCTAGATTTGCTATTATTCTTCTTCGGCTGCTTCTTGATGAACAGTGGATGACTTACATTTGCGACAAGTCGACGATATCGAATCATCTTGTTCTTCTACAACATTTTCATCTCTCATAGCATATATATTTGCTAGTGGAAGTGGTTCAGTAATTTGGTCTAGTTTTGAAACACCAATCGAATCAGCTAAACACCGTGCATTTTCAATATTCAATGTTGATGGAAAACAATATTGAGCGACAAGACGTCCAGGACGCAAAAGAGCAGCATCTAATGAAATCAATGGAGAATTAAATGTAGCTAAAATTTGAACTTGAATTCCATCACTTAAGAGACCATCAGAAAGGTTGAGAAGATTAGCAACTGATTGATTGGATGTACGCAAGCGAGATAGACTTCCTTCTGCATCTTCAATAATTAATAAGGAATTACGATTTTTAATAAGTAGAGGTATAAGTGCAGGACCTGTAAGATTCTCAATCATATCACCGGGAACATAGATAAGATGTCTTTCTTCTGCTTCTGTTATACAGTGAAGTAAATATCGTATATAATGTGTTTTACCTAAACAAATAAACGATTACTGGTTTAATAAATTCATTTGATAATATTTACCTGATCCAGGAGCGCCATGTAAGAGTACAAGACCGCTAGCATCTTTTTTATTAAGCCATGTAACAATTTTATGATGTACATTGAGAAAATCTTTTCCACCGTAACTAATTGTTAAATCACGAATATATGGCTTTTTTATGTATATAGAACCCATTAAATAAAAAGATGTAGGACGTTGGCTGCCACGACTTTGAGATTTACCAATAAGACGTAGCATAGCTATTTTAGGTTTTACAAGACTCAATGTATCATCATGAGCCAATTCATGGGAAAGCTTTTGAACAAAAGTTTCGTGTTCCGATAAGTAAAATATAATAATTTCACGCACAACAAGAAAATGGCAATCTGGTATATAATCAGGTTGAATTGTTTTTTTCGAATTATTTGTATAATTAGTTACCCATGAACAGTCGTTTAGACTTATCAGTATTCCATCAATATTTGGCAATAATAATAGCTGTTCATACGCATAGTATTTCTTTGAACACGGATGCAAATGACGTCGAACAATAGAAAATTCATTGCCAATACCATCATTATTGTAAATTCGATGTAATAAAGATTTGACATGAAATACCACTATCGTTCTTGTTTCATCTGAAGCAGGTGTTACACGAATTTTTTGAGGGATTCTACCATACTTGGATAGAAACAAATTTCTACTCGGTATATCTCTACCTGGTGCTCTTCTCGATTGTTTAACATGTGCAATAATCTCGTTCATGAAGAGCAATTCTTGTTTTCTAACACAAAAGACTATAATTGCTTGTCCTTTATATTGTGAACAACATTATTTTGACTGCTTCATGCAATTTCAAATGCATGACAACATAGTTAGTAGGAATGATTCATGTTGAATACTTTATTTCATTTCTTTCAAATTGAAGGTACAAAAGAAAAAATTCTCTACACTTGAACTTACTCTAGTTATTTACGTCTTGATAATTTATACAAGCAAAATTGAATATTTCTAACAATGAGATATCAACGACAACGAAATATATATATTGATGTGAAAGTGAATATCATGATTCTGAATGTTGACTTGAATCGGATAGGGCTCGTTTATTCCGTAAACTTTTGCTTCTAGAAAAGAAAAGAAACACTTGTTAATAAATATTTTTTCTTCTTTGTTTGCACTTACTTTGTTCTTCTTTTACTCGATGTAGATGTATTTGTCATTGATCGTGATGGAGGTTTTTCACTACTCGTTGTACTCTCATCTTCATCCACAATATCTTCATCACCTTCGTCATTTATCGGTTGAGTCAATTGTGTATTATTTTCAGAAACAACTAAAATAAAATGTGATGTGTTATATGTTCACAAAGATCGGGAAAAAAACAGAAACACACTACTAGTATTTTTCTTATTTGTTGATAGTTCTTGCATTATTTCACGATGTTTACGAATGTTTTTTCGACCTAAACGAGACAAGGTTTAGTTTTCAAATGAAATAGAAAAGAACTTGAATATTTACGTTCTTTTTCTCGTTCACGTTTAAGTCGATCACGACCAAGCAACTAAACAAGATTCTACGTTGTAAATGAATGAAATTTCAATGAATCCATTTCTTACGGTATACGACGTAGCAGACGAATATGAAAATAGTCGATCAGATTCACGAAACTTTGCTGATTTATCATTTGAGCTAAGTAAAATAGAAAAAGATTGAATAATCATATAAACCTATGAGTACTCTAATGGAGAGATGAACTTTAAAAATCGGCGAGTTCAATTCTCTAAACTAATACTTAAAACAAAAGCAACACAAACGCCGAATTTTAATATGAAAAGTGCAACCATTTCAAAGCATCTCATATGATCTAATTTATTAATGTGACGATCATATCCTACAAGTATGAAATGTACAAGAGTAGTTGAAGCGTATAGGCATTAGAGGGAATAACTTGACGAAGAAAATAATTTCTTTTTTCTTTTTAACAAATGATGTTTAGTTTAACTTGAAACTCACTTGTTATTTCCATTTCCACTAGTCAAACAACTGCTCCATCCACGAATACAGTTCCCTGTATCTTGTGTTTGTTTTAAATAACTTGTTTCAAAAGCATAAATTTGTTCTTCGATATCCGATAGAGATTTCTATAAATAACATTTCATTTATTAGCGAACAATAAATACTTTAGTGGATATTCTCAAACAAACTTCAATTTCTTCTTTTTTCTTCAAAAGTTGTGCAAGTTCAGAGCGTGTATCACGAAAAACATGATTGATTGGTGGTTTCTCCTTATTCGTAGTTGGACTTGCCGGTGCAGGTGATGTTGTAGCAACTGAAGAATCTTTCATTCTGTCTGCTTTCTTTTCGAGCAAAAATACAAGAAAAACAAGCTATTTTCTATATTTATCTAAAGAAATATTTTAAGAATCTTTATTTCTAATGAAATTTCATTTTATTTTGTCGTCATCATATTTTTTAAAGATACAATAGAACAAACAACAAAAAAAAAGATGGTTATTATTTATTGTTCAAGATTATGTTTTGTTTTCTAATATTCTTCACCTTCTCCTTCGCCTTCACCCTAAAATAAAGAGAGAAAAATGTATTTATATTTCAATCGAATGAACACAATTTGTATCTCTTACTTCAACTGAATCGACACCAACTTCTTCATAATCTTTTTCTAATGCAGCTAAATCTTCACGAGCTTCGGAGAATTCACCTTCTTCCATACCTTCACCGACATACCAGTGAACAAAAGCACGTTTAGCATACATCAAGTCGAGCCCAAGCCCCTGTAAAACAGCGATTGTCGCATTGAATAATGTATAAAATAAATCATTAATAAGTTAAAATTTTGTTTTTTGATTGAATTTGTTGTTGGAACTAAAGTCGGCGCTCCAGATAATTTAGCCAGTCGAATATATTCCATATAGGAACGCCAGGTTGTCTAGTTTGATTGTAAATGCTTTCATATGAGAAAGTTGAATGGAGGAAGACATCAGAATCATTAAAAAAGCAATCGCTATCTATTTGTCTAGTATAATTAAGTAGTATTTTAGAGTTTTATTTAAGAAACTAGTATTTATTGATAGTATATCAGAGAGAAAGAAAAATAAGTCACAAAAAAAACTCTTATACTAAAATGTGTCATACTGGTCTCAATAAATGAAAGCGTTGTAGTAGAATCTGCTGAACGTAGACTGTAGCTATTACCCTAGTTCCACTCACTTCTGTACAACAATGTATGCGGACATGATAGGTCGGATTCTCATCAAAGGAACAATTGATGTAATCAGCGGCTTCTTGCAATGCTCGCAGGAATATCGAATCTAGTGTAGAGGAAAAAGTTAAATTTTTTCTCAACGGTTTTCTAACTTTAGCACTTCCATTCATTTTTCGTAGTTTTTCACGGTATTTTTTGTTTATTTCCTTCTTTTAATTATGTCTTCCCTTTCCAAGATCAAACCAATTTTTTTTGCTTTCACCATCCAATAAAACAAAATGTAGTAGGATGGCGCGTTCGCTCGATTGTTAGTACGATCATTTAGTAGTGTCATCTACGGTTGATTTGATGATATCCTGAGAAAATTCATACTAACGGGTGGCGCAGAATAAATTACATCATTAGTATTTATAATGTATTTACCCTGTTGTTCAATGAAAACAAATAAACTTTTATATCAAAAAGAAGCGCTTTAAATTCTGCACAAGACGGTATATTTTATTTAATGTATATAGTTTCCTCCGTTTCTTTTTATTTCACGTAAAGTTATAGTAAAATTAAGTATAGAATTTAAAATTTGTTTTTCTCAACTTTTGTGACGGAACGTTTTATCTCTTCAATCAACGTTGCTTTTGTTGTTATTCGATCCCAATTCATACCCCAAGTCGATCAAAACGGACACTGTAAACCAACGTAAGGTTACCGTAAACGGTCGTTTTTGCATCGTATTCCGTCGTAAGAAGGCC
>OENM01000257.1:30035-53746 GCA_900239745.1 Rotaria magnacalcarata
AATTGCTCCCTAACATCGTATCACCACATTTGAGAGCTATTGGAAGAATTTCATCGATGTAAACCTTACCCAGGTCGATCAACTTGTATCGTACACGGCCGTTTGGTATGCACCGTATTACGCTCGTTTTGTATCGCGCTATAAACGGTCGGATGCTGAAATATCCGACCACATTAAGGTCGTTAGTAACCGTTTACTACACGGCGAAAGATGGCCGTAATACGGTGCATGCCAAAACGTCAAATTACGGCGATTTACGGTCGGAAACGTTATAAAACGGTAGTATACGTTGCCGTATGCAGTCGTATCAGGTCGTCGTAATGTTCGACCTGGGTTAGCATCAATTGTTCCATTTTCCAAAATAACTGGTGTTGTTAAGCCTTCAGCACATGCACCCAACCACACCGTCACTTTTTCTAGATATTTGAGTATTGTATATGCCGTCAAGGTCAAAAAACTTTTCATCTGTGAAAAGCCATTTTTTAGTGTTATCTTTGCTGTAGTTATTTAACACCCAATTAGCAAACTGAACCCTCTTATTTTTTTTTGAAGATTAGTTAGCTTTGGTTGTTATCTTTTTGTACGGCTTGCGGCCAAGATCTTCACGGAGTATTCGCTGTATACTCCTTCTAGAAATACTCATTTCTTTAGCTAATTTTCTTGTAGACACTCGCTTCTTTTGACTTAGACGGTTTTTAACCTTCTGAATAGCGGCCCTGGTACGGACCAGGCGCGGACAGCCCGGAGGAGACGACAGCGTGATAGAACCCGTCGTGCTGATCATTTTTATCCATAATTTAATTGTAGATAATGAAATAGCCCCGGCTAAATCACGATAAATTTTTGCCGGGTCATCACCATTTCCATATTTTATTTTTACAACTTTTTGTACATCTTTACTTTTCATAATTTTTCAAATGAACGAGAAATCGTTTTAGTTTGAACCATACACAGTTTTGTAGAGAATCTCAAGCGCCATCTCTTAGTTTGAAAATATGTCACGATCTAATGGATAATAGAAGAGCTATACTCAAAATACGAATGGTGTAATTTATTCTGCGTCACCCGTTATAGTCTGTTGTTTCAATATGAATTTAAAAGTATTACTTGAACGATGTTTCAAAGAGAATCAAAATTAATTAAATGGTCCTTTTTCTGATAAGTGTTTTAATCCTAAAAGATTCGATTTTGACGGTTCACACAAAAACATAAGTATTTGAGAACCGTACGACTTGAAATAATGTTGCAGCTGTATGAAATATGAAATTAAGGAAGAAAACCAGATCTGCATTGATCCTACAATCTGTTTTCTTCAAAGGGGAAAAAGCGCGGCCTCCGTACTCTCTTGTACTTCGCTTATACTTCCTCCCATCGTACTTCAAAAAATTTTGAAGTAGATAAAGTCGCGATTTTCCCCCTTGGTCATACTGCACAAAAAGTATAGTTACATATAAAATTCATCGAGTACTCATGCTGAAAAGTCGTACTCGCTGGCCGAGTGCTTTCACTAGGGTGATGAATATCATCATGCATCGGCGGGCCACCACGAGGCAATCACCACAGCTGACAAAAATATTGCTATACGTGAAAAATATATTAATAGTATATATATATATAACCATCGGTGGATCACCACACAGCAATTGCCATACCTGAAAATATGATTAGTGGCATATATCTATCTGTATATTATATATACATGTGTCACATCCAAAACGTGTCTTTCTTTAAAAAAAACTAGGCATTACTATTTATTGCCACACCTCCATATCAGACGCTGGCCCACCAATGTCATCATGTCTAATTCAAATTCAAGATTCTTCGTACAAGATACGCATTCGAGCTTCGCATCGCATTACGCATTCGAGTGAAACTCAAAGATCATCTAGTTTCCAATATCTAAAGATGGCAGCTCTTTTCTCGGCTATACACAGGAATGCATCGAGAGTTTTTCGGTTTTTCTGCACTTTCATCCGTAAAGTTTCGGTCTTGTGGATGATACGCATGAAATTACTCAGAATACGCTAGACAAAGACAGAGTATTTTGTTTTCTATTTTTTTCCGTTGTAAGTGTGGATGAACGCTACCATGAAACCTGTAACATAAGTTACTAACTTTAGATTTCCAACTCCTCATGAAGTAAAATATGCATAAACCCATTTTCATCATGTACTGATCCAAACTCGAACTGCTAGCAACTATATTAATTTAAGTTGAGTGACAATCTTGACTTTCAACATTCTCATATCACTCGCCAACACATTAAATAAGGGATTTCATAAAGTACCCGAAATACAACGAGATATAAAACTGCTACCGACTCTGTCGTTTCGTGTGAAGAGAAATAGTGGTATCAATTTCACCACTCACAAAAACAACATTTTTGTTGCAAAATGATTGTAGCTAATTTAGACTCAAGCCAAACCTAACGACTCGAATAGAATAAAATTTCTCCAAACAAGACTCCACTCTGTTAAACATAAAATAAGTTCACGTTCAAATATAGCTCATCGATGCAGTAACAATTGCTTTTCGTATAATCCAATGTAAGTAAACTGTTCTTTGAATACTATAAATAGGATCTTCTTGCACACTTTAAGCTATGTTGAATGTGTGCCAAAATAACAAGTAACAATTATTCTTCATGAATATTACATTTCTTTTCAAATTCAAGACATACACAAAACTAAGAATTATACATGACTTCAATCTAATTTTTGGTCTTAACAATTTAAAAAAAAATAGATTTGAATATTATAGACAATGAGATATCTACGACAACGAAATATATATATTGATGTGAAAGTGAATATCATGATTCTGAATGTTGACTTGAATCGGATAGGGCTCGTTTATTCCGTAAACTTTTGCTTCTAGAAAAGAAAAGAAACACTTGTTAATAAATATTTTTTCTTCTTTGTTTGCACTTACTTTGTTCTTCTTTTACTCGATGTAGATGTATTTGTCATTGATCGTGATGGAGGTTTTTCACTACTCGTTGTACTCTCATCTTCATCCACAATATCTTCATCACCTTCGTCATTTATCGGTTGAGTCAATTGTGTATTATTTTCAGAAACAACTAAAATAAAATGTGATGTGTTATATGTTCACAAAGATCGGGAAAAAAACAGAAACACACTACTAGTATTTTTCTTATTTGTTGATAGTTCTTGCATTATTTCACGATGTTTACGAATGTTTTTTCGACCTAAACGAGACAAGGTTTAGTTTTCAAATGAAATAGAAAAGAACTTGAATATTTACGTTCTTTTTCTCGTTCACGTTTAAGTCGATCACGACCAAGCAACTAAACAAGATTCTACGTTGTAAATGAATGAAATTTCAATGAATCCATTTCTTACGGTATACGACGTAGCAGACGAATATGAAAATAGTCGATCAGATTCACGAAACTTTGCTGATTTATCATTTGAGCTAAGTAAAATAGAAAAAGATTGAATAATCATATAAACCTATGAGTACTCTAATGGAGAAATGAACTTTAAAAATCGGCGAGATCAATTCTCGAAACTAATACTTAGAAGAGACATACGTCAAAATACGAACTTCTCTGGATTAGCCTTAACTTGTACAGTTTTTTTATGCCAAATTGATCGAGAAAAATGGCAAGTGTATATTTGTTTTAAAATTATATTTATGAAATGAAAAGCAGAATGTTGGATAAAATCTATTATTGGAAACAACTAAAAAGCGGCATTTAATTATACTTTTTCAAACATAAGAAACTAATCTCATTGTAGAGAACTTCATACGCTTTCGATACTGTTTGTTTTGACATTGTATATTTACAGTAAAATCTCTCATAGTGGGCACCTCGTATGGTGGACACTTTTCAAGGTCCCGTGAAGTGATTTTTGCTGGAATTGGACCTCTGTATAGTGGACATTACTTAAGAGCTTGGAGAGAATGGTTCGAATCGATGGTCAGCAATTAACGACTGCTGAATTCGTCCACATCGATTCTTCCATTCCTGTTCTCAATGAGTGGGATGATAATGAACATCTGATGTGACTAGTTGACGTTGATAGCGAAAGAGGAGAAAGATATGTCTGTGGCGGAAAACCTGCCAACTTTGTCTGTAGTCTTGAAAATTATGAGAAAACTTCATCTTTTTGTATACATTCAACAGCCTCAACTGCATATTCTCATCTTCGAACTCAAATCGCACTTAACTAACATTTATCGGGATTCAATAGTGACAAAACAGAGCTCTATCATATTTGTTTTCAGGGTGTGGGTTTCCTTATTTTAAACAATAAAAATACGTGAAGAGAGAGGTAACAATATGCTCCAGCCAGTTATGTTATTCACTATGAGTCTTCATATACTTAGAAAATATCTGTTTCTTCGAGAAAAAAATTGGTTTTGAAAAAGACTTAACCTCCTCATAGTGGACACATTTTCATGGTCAGAACGGTGTCCACTATCGAGAGGTTTTACTGTCGTAGTAAACACGCAAATCATCGACTTGTTTTTCATCAAATTCTTCTAGTTCGATAGAATCACACGTGACAAAAAAATACAGAAAACCTTGAAGAATTAATCATTTTCCTTATATTTTCGATAACGAAGCCAAAGTAGGTCGAAAAGTAAATCGGCGAAGAAAATAATTTCTTTTTTCTTTTTAACCAATGATGTTTAGTTTAACTTGAAACTCACTTGTTATTTCCATTTCCACTAGTCAAACAACTGCTCCATCCACGAATACAGTTCCCTGTATCTTGTGTTTGTTTTAAATAACTTGTTTCAAAAGCATAAATTTGTTCTTCGATATCCGATAGAGATTTCTATAAATAACATTTCATTTATTAGCGAACAATAAATACTTTAGTGGATATTCTCAAACAAACTTCAATTTCTTCTTTTTTCTTCAAAAGTTGTGCAAGTTCAGAGCGTGTATCACGAAAAACATGATTGATTGGTGGTTTCTCCTTATTCGTAGTTGGACTTGCCGGTGCAGGTGATGTTGTAGCAACTGAAGAATCTTTCATTCTGTCTGCTTTCTTTTCGAGCAAAAATACAAGAAAAACAAGCTATTTTCTATATTTATCTAAAGAAATATTTTAAGAATCTTTATTTCTAATGAAATTTCATTTTATTTTGTCGTCATCATATTTTTTAAAGATACAATAGAACAAACAACAAAAAAAAAGATGGTTATTATTTATTGTTCAAGATTATGTTTTGTTTTCTAATATTCTTCACCTTCTCCTTCGCCTTCACCCTAAAATAAAGAGAGAAAAATGTATTTATATTTCAATCGAATGAACACAATTTGTATCTCTTACTTCAACTGAATCGACACCAACTTCTTCATAATCTTTTTCTAATGCAGCTAAATCTTCACGAGCTTCGGAGAATTCACCTTCTTCCATACCTTCACCGACATACCAGTGAACAAAAGCACGTTTAGCATACATCAAGTCGAATTTATGGTCAAGACGAGCCCAAGCCTCTGAAAAAACAGAATGAAAACATTTTATAAATTCCAGAAAATCTCGTCAAAATCAAATAATCTTACCAGCAATAGCTGTTGTGTTGGATAACATGCAAACAGCACGTTGAACTTTAGCTAAATCACCACCTGGTACAACTGTTGGTGGTTGATAGTTGATACCAACTTTGAAACCTGTTGGACACCAATCAACGAATTGAATTGTTCGTTTCGTTTTGATTGTTGCAATAGCTGCATTGACATCCTTGGGAACAACATCACCACGATATAAAAGGCAGCAAGCCATATATTTACCTGAATGAATTTATAACAACCATAAAACGAAAAGACACACTCAAGTAATTTATCTTACCATGTCGAGGATCACATTTAACCATTTGATTTGCTGGTTCAAAAACAGCATTGGTTATTTCAGCAACGGTCAATTGTTCATGATAAGCTTTTTCAGCTGGAAAATTTCATTCAAAAGAAAACAGTAGTAAAATAAAATAAAAGAAATTTTAGGTTAAATAAAAATCTTACCACTGATGATAGGTGCATATGTCGCTAATGGAAAGTGAATACGTGGATAAGGAACCAAATTTGTTTGAAATTCAGTGAGATCGACGTTAAGTGCACCATCAAAACGTAATGATGCTGTAATGGATGAAACAATTTGTGCGATCAAACGATTCAAATTTGTATATGTTGGACGTTCAATATCCAAATTACGACGACAAATATCATAGATAGCCTCTATAAGAAATATAAAATAATAGTTTCATTCAAAAAAAAAACAACTATTTTATTTTGACGAACCATTATCAACCATAAAAGCACAGTCAGAGTGTTCAAGTGTTGTATGTGTAGTCAAGATTGAATTGTATGGTTCAACAACAGCAGTCGAAATTTGCGGAGCTGGATAAACAGCAAATTCAAGTTTGGATTTCTTTCCATAATCAACACTAAGACGTTCCATTAATAGTGAAGTGAAACCCGATCCAGTACCACCTATTTATCAAAAATATTTAATAAACCATTGCCTATTTTTTTTTGTTCAATCGAATAATTTACCTCCGAAACTATGAAAGATGAGAAATCCTTGAAGACCAGTACATTGATCGGCCAATTTACGAATTCGGTCAAGAACCAAATCAACAATTTCTTTACCAATTGTATAATGTCCGCGAGCATAGTTATTAGCTATAGAAATAATAATTTCATAAAAAGAAATGTTTCGCTGTTTTTGTTTTTGAATAAACTTACCAGCATCTTCTTTGCCTGTAATTAATTGTTCAGGGTGAAATAATTGACGATAGGTACCAGTACGTACTTCATCTAAAAAAATTGATAATTAAAATAAACATGTATGCACGCATTGTTTATCAACCCCTACCAATGACAGTTGGTTCCAAATCAACGAAAACTGCTCGTGGTACATGTTTACCAGCACCTGTTTCACTGAAGAACGTGTTGAATGAATCATCACCTCCGCCAATTGTTTTATCTGATGGCATTTGTCCATCGGGTTGAATACCGTGTTCTAAACAGTATAATTCCCAGCAAGCATTACCAATTTGAACACCAGCTTGACCGACATGGATTGAAATACATTCACGCATGATCTATAGACAATAAAAAAAAAACTTCCTGATAAGTAACAAAAGACGTAAGAGAAAAAAAACCTTACTGAAGTTTTAGTTTTATTTAACGACGATAGTGGTTGCTTATTTGCTCTCGCTTGTCTCCTTGTGGCGACTGACTGACAGAGTGAGCGAGTTAGGCTGAAATATTATATAGAGAAACAGAAAAGGGAGTGAATGTGTAACGAAGGCGACGAATGAAAAAGAAAGCAAGAGAGAGAGCGAGAACAATCCGGGGCGACGGCAGCACTATCACCCCGAGATGATTCACCATCTTCTGTTAGCCCCATGAAATGATGAAAATGCAGTGTCGAGTTTCTATTGGAGACACTTGAATTGATCGATAATGAAACAAACGCAACGAAAAAAAGAAGTAGAAAAAAAAAGAAAAGAAACTCCTTAGAGACAACATCAACACTACAATCAACAAAGCAAAGTACATAGCCACAGTACTCTAGAGATCGGCTTGTGTTCATAAGAAAAAGGTCTTGAAAAATATAATAAATAAATCTTTTCGATAAACGATTTTTAATTAATCATGAAATTTCTAAACAAATAGTATATAATGAATAAAATAATCGAAGAAAAACAAAAACTAATGAATGTATTTGCGTTGCTATATAAGAGCCGGAAAAAAGTACCTATAAAGTTGATTTGTCTTCTCTTTTTTTTATTCTTATTTTACGTAAGTCAACGACGTGCATGTTCTTATAGCATAAACGTAGATAGTAATTTCAAGTACTTTAACTGATAATATAGAAATTGTTTAATAAGAGAGACGGTGCGAATGCTAGATCAATAACTTTTCTTTTTTTACGTTTCATGGACAAAATTTTCATATAAATTATTTAGTTAGTTGTTCTTTTCTCTACTTTCAATGTCGTGCTTGAATTAACATAATATTATAATCATATTGTTATTTCAGTTTTAAGTTGTATATTGAACATTTGAGCATAATAATATGGGTGCAAATAAAACAAAAATAAATAAAACTGTACTCCATCATTTGGTTACTCATACAAATCGTAAGACGAAGAAAACAAATTTAGCAATAATTGCTGCAATTAAATTTATTATCTTTTCAGGCTCGCCAGCGGAAATAAAAGCTATGTGCGCAAGTTTTTATTTCATTGTAGCAGAAAATCAGTCAAAATCATTTATTTATAGGTATGCTATTTTTTGTCGACATTTTCCTACTGGGAATATAGAATCACCTCAAGTAAATGATTAATATTTTCTCTTAAGGAAATATAATGCATTTATTTACTTAGGATCTTTGTCGATGTCTTCAAAAATTTTCGCTTCTACCTATCGAATATACAGATCAGAAAGCTTTCGAACGGCTTTATCGATTATTTGATATACAAAATCGAGTAAAATTCTCATTATTTGATTACTATGAGAATTACCTTTGTTTTTCTTTCTCCTGATTATATTGCAATAGAATGAGAAACATGATGGTAGTATTGACTTTTTTAATTTTATGGTTGTTTCACATATTCTCGAACATGGCTCACCAATGCAAAAAATCCATTGTAAATATATAAACAAAATTTCTTCTTCTGATAATCCTCAAGTTTTTAGTATATTTTCAATCGTTTGATGTAAATAATGATCTAATCATAACACGAGATGATCTAGAAGCATGTTTACCACCAACAGTTGAATCTCGACAATTAATTCAACAGTTACTTCGGCAATGGGATATGGTAGATTTTTTCTTTAGATTAAATTTATTAATCATTTTTGAAATTAAAGAATAGAGATGGTGTCGTTAATCTGGAAGATTTTCAACAATTCATCATGACTAATCCAGATTTATTATCAATGTTTACTGATGTTAAAGAAAGAGTTCGAATGAATAGCATTACTGCTGAATCATTAACAGATAATAATCAATCTGCAGACATATATAATATTAATCATGGAACATTTTCCAAGTCTCAATAGACGCAACGAATTCTTTTTTTTGCAACTATCTTCAAGATTTTAATGTAGAATAAAACGTGATATTTTTTAAATAAATATATAAGTAGAAACGATGTGCGATTTTTGTTGCATCGTTTAACGAATTGAAGGAAGAAGCAGTAATTTTGTTAGGTTTCATTTTTAGTGTTATTATAGTCAAACATGAGTGCTATGTGGATTCATTATCATTTTAATATAATCAACTAAGACGATGTAGACGTTGACAAATAATAAATAGTTGGGATATAAAAAATAAAAACTAATATTAAATCAAGATTCAAAAAATAAAATTATAAACTCTTTGCGAAAAGACAATATCATTGTACCTCATCACAATCATATTTGTATTCGTCGTAGAGCGCTTAGTAATTTTTATCGATTTCAATGTTCATAATGGTTATATACTATATACATGATAACATAGGTAATTCGTGCACCATCGCTACTTTTACTTCTCTTATTCGTATTTCGTGAGATATGAAAAATAAATAGTAACAATAATCTTCTATAACTATTTTCTTGCATTTGAATTAAGTCTTTGCGAAGCATTTATCGAACATAAGATGTCTTTTTACTATAATGAACAATCATGACTGGGAACAGAGTTTAACTATAGAATTATGTCTTTTCTTCTTCTACAAGTAAACGAATAGAATTTTGTTATAGGCATTGAAATTTTAGATGGTAATTTAGATTCTGTGAAATAATTCTTCTACGATTGCATTCGGACATCTAAGTAGACCGTGAAGTATTTAGGATCAATTATTTGTTTCGAATTTCTTCAAATTTCCAAAATAACAGTTGTACTCTTTGAAATAATTATCTATCAAGATTATTTCACAGGTCAGATTTTTAAACGTTTAACACCAGTTTTTTGCAAGAATGTTAATTTTTTTTTTATAGAAATCGATTCCCAAAGAAACGAACTCTTTTGTGCAATGAGATTTCGTTTCTTGCAGTCTCGTGTTGTACACAGAAATCAAATAATATTGAATTAAAATTTTTTATAGACACCGTTTGACGTTCTTCACTTTTACTTCAGCACAAAAAGCCAAATATTTATTCAGAACCAGTTGTAGATTTTCATTTCGAACAATCGTAGCGTTGTTTTTCATTCATCCTTAGTCACAATGAAAATAATGTTTGAATCAATAGCGCTTATCTCGAAATACTCTCATTCGATCGACATCATAGAAACTAAAAGATTTTTCTAATTTGCACTATTTGTTTGTTTATTTCTTTTTCTTCTTTTCTTTTAGTAAACGAAATCCATAAGCGCACAAAAGAGCAAACAGGACAAATGTATGTAAGTGACAAAAACAAAAGAAAAACGCTTTGTCACACATATGCGCACTAAAGAATTTTAGAGAACAAATCAAAAAAGAAAATCGAACAGATAATTCACTGTTTGTGCCAATGCGCGGAAAAAAAAGAAAGGAAAAAAGTAAAAAAAAAACACGAGAGTGCTTTGTCGATCCAAAAAAAACTGGACAATACACTATCATCGTTGTGCAAGAAATAAATATATATTTTTATTTATAAGCATACGCAAGAATGTTTTCGCATGCAAATAGAAAACGATAGGACTTTTATGATAGCAATAGCAACAGCAAGAACATGAACAACGAAAACACAAACATGCATTCCTGAAACACTGGCTGGGATAGGGATAGAAAGAAAAAAAAATGAAATGAATAAAATAGAGCTTATTCAACTAAGTGCGATGATGAAACATTACGTCGCGATACTTGATAATTTAAACGAAATAATTTTATAATCGATTTTTTCAATTGTCTGACATTATAATCAATAAGCGCTTGTTTTGTAAGTGCTTCTTCACGTAGAATACATATCAACGCTAAATGACGATTGATTTCTTTCAGATAAAGCGCGCGACCACCGGTTAATTTAATAACACTTGATGACATTGAATCAAATACAGCTGATGCTGGTTCACTTGTGGTTTCTAATAGTGTTGTTTGTTGATGATTCGCTATCGGTGTTGTACCTAATGGGCCTAAAGTAAAAGTTTTTTTTTTTCTATTATCATATTTTCGTAGAAAAACTTTCTAACTTACTATTAACAAATGAACTTTTTCTTGAGCCATTTAATTGTATATTATTTTCATCATATTCTTCATTTTGAGTTACAATATTCCATTCATGTCCCTGATTATGATCAGAATCATCATTAAAATAATCTTCGTCGTCATCGTCATCGTCATCTGTCGTTCTCTGACTACCATCTTCATTTGGTTGTCCATAAATTTCACTCATATTTATTAATAGATCAATCATGTCACAACATAATTCATACATCTTTTAAACGAAAGAGAGAATAATATAACAAGCACAATGTTTCTTTTTCTTCTACTACTTTCAATAATTTAACTTACTTGCATATCGGTCGGCGATGAGTCAGTAGCTATACTTATTTTAGTTTGAACATCAAATAAAAATGCTTGCTCAATATTCGATGTTGACAATAAATAATTGAGCAAACGTTCTAAATGGGAGAATTCTGGGATTAACTTTTGTATTACTTTTGAAAATGCTTCGAATATTGAATGATCATAGATGGATGTTAAATGAAAATTTATAAGAATTTCTGGAGAACTGGAGTTTGACATTGGGGATATTGGCGACCATGGTTCCATTCCACCAATAGGATCAGAAAAACGATCTCGTACCTAAGTAGAATTGAGTTTTAAGATTATTTATTTACTTCTTTAGTCGTCTTATATTATACTTTTAAGTTCTCACATTTACAACTTCAATCAGAAATATGATCTATAGACACTTGTTATGAACAAATCTCACATGAAATCTAATAACGTATTAGTAAAAGGAAAATAGCAGTGAGCTTTATGTTCTCGTTTTAAATGTAATACATAATAGTATGCAGACTAGAAAAGATCATCAATGATTCATTCCTTTATCTGTATTGTCTATCGATCGATCTAATCGTCAATTTTCAACTAATTCTTTTTGAAGCATAATTGTTATTTCAGATATCGAATACTTTAAAAAAATGAAAATTTTATTTTGAAATGAAATTTTTAGGACTTTAGTTTAATAATTAGATTGCTCTTTTGATAATATTTCCTTGTACTTCTCATATTAGTCACAACCTATTTAATAGCACATTGTCCGGTGCATGATCCGAAATAAGCCATGAGTTGCCTAGTTCGAATTCGAATATAAATGAACATTCAACTGTATGGTATCAATTCGAAAATAAGTGATAGAAATAGATTAAGTTTCAGATTTAGTTTAAGATGGAGTCGGTGTGGGTTGATGGGTGCTAAGGGGTAACTGTGGGTGGCGGTGCGAGTGAGGGATGGATAGGAGGCGTACCCGAAATGGGCGCGGGGATACCTGGGGTACTTCAAATATGAGTGTGAGTGAAGGATACTCAAAAGGGGTTCGGGGGAATACTCGGGGTACTTCAAATGTGGTTGCGGTTGATGGAGACCATCGAGGAGTGCTCAAATATGGGTGCGAATGAGGGGTATATATGTATTCATATGTGGCATATATCGGAAAGTTAAGCTAAAACTAAATCTATTCGTAGATTTAGTTTTAGTTAAAATTTTTCTTTTCTCCATTTATATGCAAACTCGAATTAGAAAGCTACTCAGCTATAGTCGCATGTGTACTCGCGAGATTGACTTTCTTTCTTTTCGTTGTTGCGTGCTCAACTTTCTATTGCTCATTATTTCCTTGCTTGTCGTTCACTAATCCCAAATTAGTATACATCCGATTTTAAACGGCACGTTACACATGGAAAATATCTCCCACAAGTGACAATAGATTTGTAAAAAAATCACGATAATACAATCTATCGCGCATTTTATCGTTTGATCAACACTTTTTATATTCGAAAATGTCGAGACAAAAAGAGCATTGCTCTTAAAATTGTTCATTACCTGATTATGAATATCTCTTTGGGTTTCAATTTTAGTTTCTTCAGATAATTGATCAACTTTATGTATAAATATTTCATATCGTATTCGAGGATTAATTCGTCGACCTTTTTGTATAATCGTATTTAAACGTGTTATTGACTCTGAATAATCATCTTGAGCATCAATTATATATACAACGGCATTACATCGTTTTAATAAACGTTCTAAATCATAATTTCCACCAATTATACTTGTCATTGAATCATCATCATATGACGATGCTTGGCCATTGTTTCCGCCATTGCCACTATTTAGTCCTGATGCATATATTTGCAATTGGCCGGGTAATTCTTGTACTTGAAAATTAATAAATGATCCACATGAAAATTGATTCAATGTTAAATGTGATGTTGATTCAAGAAATTGTGTTTGTGATGGCTGCATTTTTGTAAATATAACACGTTGTATCGATGTTTTACCTGAACGACGAAGGCCAGTTAATAAAATTCTTGGACGTATAAATGGATTGATATTTTTGTTTGATGTTTGGCCTTGACCACCACCAGTATCGCTTATAGTTGATGTTGAATCAATCATTATATATGTGAATATCTGGAAAAAAAAGAAACAGAACAAACATTCATCATTTATTTTTGTTTTTTTGTGTTTATACACAAACAAAAGAAGAAGAAGAAGATAGACTAGGTAAAAAAAAGAAAGAAACAAAGAATACAGTGAAGAATAGTGAACAAAAATGAAAAAAACATACACATGAATGTCTGTGTGTAACAAAAAAGAAAGAGGAAGAAATTAACGACGTCGTGATTTATATTTGGAATTTGAACTATGGTTATCATTTTGATGATGACTAGAAAATTAAAGATTGTTAATTAGAAAAAGATAATTAATATTGATAATTACTGTGACGATGGTTCTCTTTTTTTATGGGATTTAGATGATGATGAATGTGACGATGAGGAAGATGAGGACGACGATGATGTTGAACTACCACTATCACTACCCGAAGATGAACTTGAACTAGATGAACGAGATGCTAAAGAGAGAACAAAAAAACAATACCATGAAATCTTTTTCGTTGTTTTCATGCATTTTACCTGATCGATGTTTCGATGATTTTTTCTCGACAATAATTTCACTTGTTGAAGTTGCTATTGGTGGCATTATATTAGCATCATTACTTTGTTCCTAAATGGTATTTTGTAAGTAAGAAAAAAACAAGAACATTTTCACTTACGAGGGAACATCCCCAAGTGCCACGTGACTTATTAAGGGAGACTAAGGCCATTTTGTAGAGCTCAGTGAGACTAGCAAAAGTCTAAAAGGGTTTCTCCCCATGAGCCTTTGGAGTCGATTTATGGCCTTTTTACTGAAATTTTGACCATTTTTTCGATATTGAGCAATAAATCAAATAACGGAGTTTTCACCTGAAATTTCGCCCAAAGATAAGTCTAATCATCTTTAGAATATCCTGAAAATTTCAGCTGAAAAGAATGTTCCNCAGGATATTCTAAAGATGATTAGACTTATCTTTGGGCGAAATTTCAGGTGAAAACTCCGTTATTTGATTTATTGCTCAATATCGAAAAAATGGTCAAAATTTCAGTAAAAAGGCCATAAATCGACTCCAAAGGCCCATGGGGAGAAACCCTTTTAGACTTTTGCTAGTCTCACTGAGCTCTACAAAATGGCCTTAGTCTCCCTTAATAAGTCACGTGGCACTTGGGGATGTTCCCTCGTTAGTCTTTTGGGGATGAAATATAGAACTAAGATTTAATTACTCCTATTGCTCATTATTTTAAAATATAATATATAAAATAAAATGACCTCTAGAAGACTAAATTTATCTTTTAACAATGATCGATTGTTTTGTTACTCTGTTCCATCGTAGTTGTTCAATTTAGCATCCACATTTTAATGATTAATTCAAATAGTAAATAGAACTCTCGTACATATAGATAATATTTACAACAAACCTCAATGGATTTGAAATAAGCAATTTTATTTCTAAAAAATTCATCATAACATATAGTGACATATGCTAAATTTGACATGTGCATTGACAATGTGTTTATGACGTTGTTTACGGCATATAGTACTTTTTTTTCTGTGTGCAAAGAAGTCTTTAGGCTATTGACCTCAGCTACTATAAAAACATACCCAATGAGTAATGACCTTTCTTCCTACTTACATGTAGGAAGAATCTAATAATAGATTTGTCAGAAGAAGCAAAATCGCAAAAGACTTACACTGGGTATATTTCTCTTCGAAAGTCTTATATAAATTCGACAAACATCTGTAGCTTACTTGATAACATTCTGTTGGAATGATTGAATCGTCTTCGTCGGCACCATCGTAAAGTGATGAAATTGATGGTGCAGGTGGTGGCGGTGGGATTGCTGTTGTTGTCGTTGTTTGAACTGTTTGTTCTTCAGCATAAGTTGTTGATGTAGTTAATTCATCTGTTGAAGTTGGCTGCGGATCATCAAGATCATCGAGTTCCATATCCTCATGTTCGCCAATACGATCGTGTAAATGTGTTGCTGTATTTGATGATTCTTCATCATCTTCAGGATCATAGAGTGGTGGAGGTGGTGGTGGTGGTGGTGATCGAGCTATTTAAAAATCAGATTCACTGTTTAGAGAAAAGTAATGTTTTTAAAATTTATTTTACTGGGTGAAGTTGAAGGTGGCAATGGTACAGATTTTGCTAATTCAATTTTAATCTGCTTTCGTTCGGGTGCTTCACGAGGTTTAACAGCTTTTAAAGGTACAAAAATATTCTCATCATCTAGATTTGGTGGTGTAGGTAAACGTTTTCGTGTTGGTGGAGTTTGATTACGTTCTTGTCCAGTCGATGCCGATGCTCTATAAATATTTAGCAAATGCGAAACCGTTAAAATTGAGATTCGTTACTTACGATTTATTTGAACTACTAGATGATGAACCTGATGAGGACGATGAGGACGAGGAACCCGAAGAAGAAGTTGATGATGATGACGATGATCGTGACGATGAACCTGACGAAGTAGTAGAACCCGATGATGAACTTGATGTTTTTTTACGATCTTTTTGACGCGTAGATGATTTCAAATCAGATGGACGAGTATTTTTATCACGAGACGAGTGATGACGATCACGATCATCATTTCGTCGACGATCTCTATCATGAAAATCACGATCTCGATCACGGCCTAAAAATTAATAAATGAAAAAAAAAAATGAATATTTTACTTCAAATATATTTACCTCTATATCTATCAACACGATCATAATATCGATTTCGAGATGATACTACTGGTGAGTATCGTCGACGTTGACTAGGATTATATCGATCATCATAATTTCGTCGACGATAATAATCATCTCTTTCACCATAACCACGATATCGACTTTGCGATGATGAATAATTTTGGCGTCGTTCACGGCTAGATGTACGACGACGACGGTCACGTTCTCGATCTCGATTACGATCACGTTCAGGAGTGGATGTTTTTCGGTTTCGATGTTCTCGAGTAGAAGAATCTTTCTCTTTTCGATTATGACTTGAAGATGATTGTTCAGTTTGTGAAGTTGCTTTATCGATTGTTGCCGGTAATGATGATGGATTTTCATCAGATTTTTCAATATTTGATGTAGTTTCGATGGATTGATTTACTCTTGGACTAGGTGTTTTATCTTTTGGTACACTAAAAATACAACATGAATACAAAAAGCTGTTCCTTGTTTAATGAGATCTACAATAGGTGTTGAGGTACAGAGATAAATATTTCGAAACTGTAATAGACATGTTAGCCGTACCCCCTCCCCTTTCTTCCATCATAGACTGTCGACGAACATTTTATGATACAAGACTATTAAGTAAAATATATTGCAAATATTTATATTAGCTCGTCTGAAATAAATTCATGAATCCCGGGCAAGATGCTCCCCGGACATTTGCTTCCTAACTGTATTTAACAAAAATGTTAATCAGCACGAGATTAAGATATAAAATTATTTATTTAAGGGTATGGGTGTATCGGTGTGAGTGTATCAGTGCAAGTATGGACAAATGGTTATCGTCTTCATTCACCCACAAATAAATTTATATCTTAATCTCGTGCTGATTGGCATTTTCTTAAATACAGTTAGGGAGCAAGTGCCCGGGAAGCAAGTTTCTGAGGAGCATCTTGCCGTTTACCTAAATTCGTGTCACTTTGATTAGCAGCAGCAGTTACCTTGTCTTGCATACTGTTATCCCATTGAGACTATGATAATATGCTTGTTTATTGGAGAGAGAGAAAAGGTTAACTTACGGTTCTGATTGAATTTGATTTTGTTTGGTTGAATCAGTGGTTGTTTCATCGCCGTCATCGTCGTCGTCCCATTTTGATTTACTGACATTTGATTTTGTTTGTGTTACTATTGATTCGGTTGATTGTTGTGGAATGACATTCGATTTAGTTGTTGACTCATTTGATGCTGTACTTGTTTGTGCAATCATACGTAATTCATCTTCAAAATGATCTTGTTCTGTTGCGATTTGTCGTTCATTTAATTCACCTTCCTTATCCCAACGATTACGTCGTTTTCCGGACGAAGTAGAAGAAGATTGAAGGGGCGGTGAACTAGAATGTGATGTTGGCACAATATATGCGATGTCATCTTGTTGATCATTTTTCGACGATAATGCTGTAGAAAAATCTTCAATGGATTCATGTTTACTATCATTGGCTGGTGATCGATTACGTGATGATGACAGTGGTGGTGGTGTCTGAGAACGATGACGACGATTCGTATGAGATTCATCATGATCACGTTTCGAACGTAAGGGTGAAGCATTATGTTGAGCTAAAAATTTCACGTTGACAAAAGCATATGAAGCATCAAAATGAAAGATCTATTTACTGTGTTTATCATTTTCATCATGTTTATTATTCGTTGGACGATGATGTTTTGATTCATTACGATGTTCACGTCGTTGTCGTGTTGATGGTGATGAACGTCGTTGCTCACGTTCTTTAGGTTCAGCTCGAACAACACTACTATGTATGGATGGTTGTGATTGTTGAACTTGCGCTTCATTCTCATCGTCGACATTTTCACGTCGTTTCTCATGACGACGTGAACGTTTGGTTGACTCCTTAGTTAATTGCTCCTCATTATTAGTTGCGGTATTCTCTTGATCATCGCCGGCATCACCATTTTTTAAAAAAGAATGAGTCCGTTTGGAGCTTTCACGTGTATTAGATTGTTCCGATGTTTGTGTTACTGCATCTGTATTTTCATTTGAATTCGTTTGCTCACGTGATTCATTCATCTCAACAAAACGTTTACGTTCTTCAGCTGCGGAACGCCAATGTGGTGGAGTACGCGATCTGGAACGACTTTTTCCAGTATATCTCTAGAATAAAATTAATTTAGAAATTGTTGAGACAATAAAAAATACTTCATCGTACCATAATACCACGGCCTTTCACTGGTCGACCATTTGAGTCGACTTTTTTTGCTGAACGATAATTATTTGTTCTAAAAAATTATAATTTAAACAGATGAACACGTTTATCTTTGCTGTATAATTAAACAGACTTTTATTTTTATTTCAAAAAAAAATGTCTAATACGGTTTATCAATAGTTTTTTTCTGATATTTTCATCAAAGTAAAACAATCCGCATAATTATTCTAATGTAAATATAGAGTTCCGAACTGTAATATAAAGAATAAAAGCACCACCTCCTATTTATCGAGTTTACCTAGTTGAGATACACAAAGCTTACAGAGGTTTCTGTAGAAAATCTGAATCCTGCACGTCAATTTAACAGTAGTATTATGCATGTCCTCCGTATGCCATTGGTTTCTATACTATTTCAAATCGAACTATAATAGTGTATGCTAGATGCAGAAAAATTTAGGTGTTGACTTATTGCGAGTCTCTGATAAAGAATGATTTTCATTGTTTTCAGCGATCGAGACAATCTAAAGACTGATAAACCTTGTTGAAGAATATTAATATTTTAACGCCAAATAAAATATTTCAATTATGTTTCGCTCAAAATTTTCATTCTATCATTTTCTTCCTACAAAGATGACTCGTTATATACGCTTCACAATTAACTCTGAATTATGATTTGTTTCACTATTGCAATTTAGACACAATCTTTGTTTTTACACATGATAGAAGATTTCTTTCATACCGAGATAATCTTTCACTTGTGTCTTCATTGCTCGTTTTGTCTTTATCATTTATTCCAGAGCGTAGAGAAGATTTTTTCTCGGATATTTCATCTACATCACCAGCAGTATCTCGTTCAGATATATCATTGACATTATTCTCCATATCATCATTTTTATTTTCACTTGTTTTCGTTGCTAAACGTTTTGATTCTCTTCTTCGTCGATGTTTTTCTTTTTTTTTGTTTTTTTTATTATGTTTGGATTTTTTCTTCTTGACATCCTTATCTGATATTGAACTACTTTCACCATCGTCGTCATCATCATCGTTTTCTTCTTGATTTTCATTATCACTTTCGTCACCAGTTGAAATTTTACGTTTTTTCGATTTAGCATTCTCTAAATAAGGAAAAATAATAATTCAGAATGTTCTTTTTGTTTTCAAAAAGCACTTGACCTACTTGTTACAACTTCTACTTGACCACAATGAGATATAACAACATCTTTTAATGGACGATTGGTATTTGGATCAGTGAGAAGACTCTCAATAGTAGCAACGACTGATGCACCAGAAATAACATGACCAAAGATGACATGTTTGCTACAAATAAAAGAAGAAAAATTGTAGATTTTAATTAGAAAACGGTCAATATTAACTATGAAAATCATGACCGACTGAAGATTAATTTTATTAGAACTAGAAAAGTAGAGATTATCTTTTAGACGATTTAGTTGACAGATACTTTATGCTGCCTGACTGAAAAAGAAAAGTCAAGTTTATTCTTCTTTGTCTTCTGAGTTATTTCAATTTTTGATTTAAAAATAATTTCTAAGTAATTAAATGTTACTCAATAGCTCTTCAAATGATATTTAGTAAGATACTAGCTGATTTACGAACACACTAGTGTAGCTTATCTGTTAGTACGAGACTGCTGATTCTCTCAGAAAAAAAAGATCATGAAATTCTAGATACATTCTAATATAATAAATCATAGCGAATGGATAACTATTGGTATGAGAAGAAATCAATAATTAATTCTTTTTTTAAAACATATCGAAATTCACAGAAGATACTTTCTCATACTTATTTGTCCGGTGACTATTAGGGGTGGCGCTTAATATTAATAAAAAAATGTTTCCATTAGCCACTCAATTTTTACTATTGAGTGTTAAGCTTTTCGCGTTAACAATTAATTCACTTAAAATTAAGTGATAAAATGTTTCATCTGCAGAAAACATGAATTTTTTCTTTTGATTGTATTTTACAGAAACGCTGTTTTTTGAAAATGCCTATTTCTTAGAAGTTCGAATAGCAAGTTTTGGAGGCCAAGGAATCTGAATTTGTAATTGGTCTCTCATAATTTCTCCACTGACTTAATCATCAGAAAACGACCATTTTATGAGCATGACTGAGTTCTATAAACTTACGCTGAAGTTTTCAGATGTCGATGAGAACGTTAAACTTCTAGTAAAGGTTATAAGTAGATCTTTGACATCCGGGTGAGCCGGTAAAATTAACATGGCACAAATTTTATATACGTAATCTGTTTATAAAAGATAGTCTTCGGGAAAAAGTTGACTAATGCGAACATAGAACAAAAGCTTTGGGGAATGTGATGTGCGAGTCGAGAGAAAAGAATGCCTGAAACAGAAATATTAACAACAATTCTAATTCACTTTTATTAGCATTCATCATATAGAAATGGTACGTGTGAATCCTCCCCTGACTCATCTGTATAGCAACGACAAAAATGGAGTGATTCAGATGAGTTAAAGCGCTGTTGATTTGAATCATTCTTCACAATATTTTTTTATTTAAATATTTTGTCTTATAGAGAAACTGATGCAAGTTGTATGAATTTACCAGTTAGCAATGTCAGCTTTAATGTTAACTCTTTAAGCTTAGTGCTCAAAAGTTGTCTAATCGATATAACGGCCTTGTTTCACTGTAGGAAAAATATGCTTTCTTTTGCTAAATGAGACCGATTGATGTATTCGATTGAATGAATAAATAAAATCAGTAAGTCGAACGATTTACGTGATTAAAATGAAGAAAAAATATTTTTGCAAGTTACTTTCGTTCTATTGAATTAAATTTTTCTTCATTTAATTTATATTTACATAAATTCCTTTCGCATTGTATTAAATTATGGTAATTCTCGGTGACTTTTCGCAACTGCTGACTTCGTCCTGTCTTACGTTATATCTCTTAGCTTTAGTAAAGTTTACAGAACATCTGATATATAATAGAAGTTGTTTTACGTTAGTCACAATGCTGCAAGAAGTCATGCATCAAAATACTATCAGGGTAGTTCATCTTCTAGGCGAATTTGAGATTATGACTAACAAAACTTAAGAAAACGAGTAACCTTACAACTTTGTCATACACTCTAAAAGAGAGATTTTACTGAAAATTATGTGCAACTGTCAATTGCTGTTTCTAAAATTATTGAAAAATTGTTTAGCCTTGCATTGATGATGAATAATGGCAATATGATAATTGTCTACAGTTTTTAACTCACATTGTCTCGCTTTGATTTGACCCTGTACAAAATAATAATATATTAAGTGTCTATTTATGTCATTCTCAAAAAAATACTCAAGACTTATAAAGTAAACTCAATAGTCAGAAATCGGTTCACAGTAAAACACTTTGATTGTTCTATTCTGATGTCAAACACAACATAGATTTTCGTCACTGTCATGATGAGACATGAATTCGTTAAATCATTAACTATAAATTGAACAAGAATGAACTATTTGCTCAACTTATTTTCAACTTGTGCATTGTCGAGTAAAATTTTGTATTATATACAACATGAGGCGAATTCATCTAAAAGAATTAGCTTGACCTCTAATGCAGTAAATTCAATTGTTGAGAATAACTGAAACTAGTAATATCTTTTACTGACATTCTATACGAGTATTGGAATTAAAATCTACGGAAAATGCTGTTTGTCTTTCTGACATGGCTAGACGTTACAAGAAGTGTTTGTAACAGAAAGAAATAATATGATACAACATAATTAAATCATATTGCATCATATCAACCACACTAGAACTATATTGTCTACGTCACTAATTCGGAATAATGCTTATCACATAATATAGTCAACGATGAAACAACCAAGGGAGGAAACGCGTGATTTCCGTACTTCGAAGTCCGATGGGAATACATGGAAGTGCGATTGAAGTACAAGGGGAGTTCAAGTGAAGTACGTTGGAAGTACATGTGTGTACAACAGAAGTACGTGAAGTCGCGTCTTCCACCCTTGGAAACAACCCAAATGTCATACATTATGAAACTATTAGTATTTTTAATTCAGATAGAAAACTTCTACTAAGTGTTACATTATTTTCTACACTAAACAAAGCGAAGACATCATAAAAGACTAGCAAAAAGCGCATACATCTGTACCATTCCATGTCGCACAAACCGACGGAGAAAAATCGGTTACCCGCGATTATGCAAGCTATTTTAGCAACTTAACAGTGTAAAAACCGACGGTTAGTCGTGGTTAAACGCCCGGTTAACCGGATAAATAATCGGTTAATTGAGGGCGCACCGACTGTTTGTCCGGTTCACCGGGCGTTTAACCACGGCTAACCGTCGGTTTTTACACTGTAAAATCACTAAAATAGCTTGCATAACCGCGGTTAACCAATTTTTCTCGATCGGTTTGTGCGACATGGGAGCTATGGTCTGTTATAATATTCAATGAAGTAACCAATATAACAACTGGCGCGAATAGAATGAAAAAGAGAATAAACTAACGAATAGGAAAAATAATGGCGAAAGAAAAATGAAAAACGGTTTATTTTAAAAAAGAAAGTAGTTTGTGTACATCTATCTGACTTGATTATATCAACAGCGTAAAATTAATCAACAATTTTACTTGGACGTCAGAGAAATTCAATAAAAACGGACGAGCTTATATGTACCTCTTGTGAAGAAAAACCTAATAATAATAATAAAATCAGTGTAAAAATCGATCTCATATATGCAAACATACGATTTTGTTTTTTACCAAATGCATACGGTTGTTAGTTCAAATAATAGTTTGATTATTACTTTTCTTAAAGATGTATCCTCACGAGTCTGTTATTAGATTTCGAAAAGATAAGAAAACAGAGGGCAAAATTTGTTCTAAACTATTATGACAGAAATTATACTACACGTTTCAATATGCAAAAGCAAAATTGTTTTTTGCGGTACACTTAAGAATCCTATACAATTATACGCAATACAGAATCGACTTTCTTCATCAAGTCCTGTATCGAATCTAGCATAATGCGCAATGGGTAATAAAAGTCGTCCAAAAGCATATAAAAATTATCAGCCGCAAACAACATCGCTGGTTTACTTAATCTACTTGCTATAAAATAAATATGTAGACGATAATAATAAGACAATAAAGAAACAAATGCCTTGGTAAATAATATACAAATAACCGTTAAATTGATGTCATCTGCATAATATCGAGAAAACACGAGAACATTAGAGCTATACTAGGATTGTTCTGCATATTCAATACTTTATATATATATATATATATATATAT
>OENM01000257.1:53813-68068 GCA_900239745.1 Rotaria magnacalcarata
CTGATATGGAAGAATGCGTAATTCTTTTGAGTTTTAGCTTCTAAAAAATAAATAGTCTGTACCCGCCTCCAGGGATTTAAATCGTTTTGAAGGGGGACCGGTCCCCCCCCCTGGCTGCGTCACTGATCCCTAGTGACTATATATATATATAGTAGATTCAATAGTCTTGACTTACTTTAAACAACAGCCATGTAAAATCCTAAGAAACAATTGCTACTAATTCCAGTGATGGCACATTCTCTTCGTTAACTCAAATGCTTGACTAAACTATCTAGCTTATAAGCTCTTTTAATTATGTAGCTTTAACTACGCACATCAGTTTTTCTTTTTATCTTCGGCTTATAATCATTATAAAATATGAGTTATATTGATGAAACGGATGTTTTATAGAAAATTACAGCCTAGGGAAATTACTTAATATAGTCTATATTGTATTCGTTTTGCGCACGAATACACACACACAGATCAATAAGAATATTGTTCAATGACAGCAACTATATTCATGAGTAAGAATTTGTAGCGTTCAACTATTATAAATCGATGAAACTGGTTCACTCGAATTTCTTAGCTGACACTATGATTCATACGAGATACTAGGTTCCTACTTCCTCTGTTTATATATCAACGTTTTCTCTATATCATGGTTGATGTGAAGTCGGCTACGTGGCTTGTCCAAATGTAACGTTGACATTTTGGCAAATTGTTTAGCAATTATCTTGAAAGGCACAAGAGCTGACAAGGTCACTCAAATATCGTTCGACTCAGCTAATCATAATCTATTTATATTGCAAAAATGACCTAGTTTGACTGAACCCTCGCACTTCTAGAAAGGTTTTATCATCGCGTGACACTGTACCAGAAAAGGACCCTTTTTCTAGGGCTGCTTATAAAACTCTAAATTGTTGACAAACTATTTCTTCAAATTAAATGCTCATGATACCAGTTTTGTAGAGAATTGAATGGGCTTTCAAGCAGTAAACATACTTTTTCTAAACTATTTTCGCTCAGATAAAAAATACAAAAAAATCAAACGTAACGCTGTGACGCGTTTTTTTGTCCACCAAATTTGAAGCACTGAACATGCTTATAAATATATATATATATATATTGCTCACTGCCGTACGTATATCCTTCTGTAAAAAAAAATCAAGTTGCTACATTGAAGTAGAAGCTCAATAATTGTACAGTAAGTTAGAAACTGTACAAGAGCTTAGAAGTTGTCCTGCGGAATGAGTAAAAACTAAACAGGCCATTTTGTAGAGAATCAAATTCTGCATCGAATGATACATTAGTCTGCATTTTTGTTTTAAATTTCTTGGCTAGAAAATTGAAAATACGATTTTTGAAAACTTTAAAACACGGTTTTCGATGCCAAAACTCAATTTTTTAAGAAAGTTCAAATTCCTAATCAGCGTAAAAGACTGTACCAGAAAACACGCTTAGATCTGTCCATATCGAAAAAAAATGTTTTTAAAACTTGATCAGCGACGTAGCGCGTTACGTGGACAAGCCGTAGAATATATCTTGCACTTATTCGGTGTTTATCAAATAAGCTCATTCTGAGATTGCACTTGTTGATGACTTCTCGTTTTAATATTTCTATTATGTTCATCCTTTATTTAAAAACTTCGTAGATTTTCTTTATCATATATCATTTTAGCATGGTAGCTGAGATTACATTCAGTTGCGTGTTATTAGAATGAATAATGACCTTTTTCCGGTATAGTAAAGAGAAAATGCTCGATGTATAATGGAATTATGTATCATACGGCATGATTCATAGCACTAGTGTCTAATTTCTGTCCGACTATAGTCTAGTAAAAACTAATCCGAAGCCATCGGGTATTTTTGCTCTTTTACAAAATAAATTTCAGAAATAAAAAATAATCCAGATTAGTAAGAAAAATAATCATGTACGCAAAATTATTTTTCAACATTAATTGAGAACCTCTCCTCCTTCGAAAGATTAAAAAAAACTTTCAATAATTTCAATACCACACGTTATTCTCGAGTAGTAAAAAAACATAGAATATTTACCCATCAAGATGAGATGCTTCAGCTGTCGTTCTAAATATAATTTTTAAAAAGTTATATTTTCAATATTGAATTGAATTCTATATATTTACATGAAAAACTGTGATCCATTTGTGTTTGGACCTCGATTTGCCATTGATAGAAGATAAGGTCGATCATGTTTCAATTTAAGACTTTCATCTTAAAAAGTACGCAAAAAAAGAATATTATTCTTGTAAAACTAAAATCTATGAACATACCATCAAATAAACCTCCATATATCGATTCACCGCCGGTGCCGTTGCCTGGAATTGAAAGACCACATAGACAGAAAAATTCGATTATTTTATATCACAGATCATCTTATTTATTTATCAACACTCGACTAAAAGATATAAAACATAAAGCAAGTGATGGCCTCATATTTATCTTTTGCCTGCCATCACTCGTCACTTGTGTATATAACACAGAAAAGATGAACCGAAAGTTTTCTTCAAAGTTAATCTTGCTGATCAATGAAATAAAATATGTATACATAGTATTGAATTTAAAAACAAAAAAAGGCAAAATCCTCATAATTAAGATAATAACCGAACTTACCTTCACTAAAATCGCCTGATTGGACCATCGAATTCTTCACAACACGATGAAACAAGCATCCTTTATAATACAACTTTTTACACAGTGTGGAGCTACGACCTTTCTCTCCTAGAGAAAAAAAAAAGAAGAAACTTCATTTATTTAAAATAATCAATCAAAACAATTTCCTATTACCTGTGCATAAACATCGAAAGTTTTCACATGTACGTGGACATATATCATCGTATAACTCGAATACAATTCGACCAGCTACAATAAAGTAGATATCCATGTATAGAAAAGTAAAGGGAGATAGTAGAATAAATCTAACCTTCGGTACCATCAATTTTAATGTCGAAAAAACATTTTGCTCTCGACATCATATCTAGTATATGAGAAATAGGATGTGTTTTTCTAATATAATTTTTTTCTCTACACAATCGTAGACATGTTAGAATAGAACAAAACAAAAGAAGAAAAACAAACAACAACGAGTTCTTACCCATGTGTTAATATTATTGGCTGAAAGCTGTAACCAATTATAAGAACCCTTAATTTAAGTTTCTATTGCAATTTAAAAGGAGAATTTTTTTTCTTACACTAAAAAACAATGACTTTTTGCTTTTAAATATAAATAAATTAGAATAGTTTTGTTGCTTAATCGATTGTAGCGACATTGTTCAAACAATAGAGCGCGATTGTGAATCCTTTGTATATGTATGCAGAAATACGTATAACTATATTCTTATCTGTAGTTATTCCGAATACAACGATGGGTGCAACAAGTTCAAATACAAAAAATTATTCAAATCAATTTAATTCAAATATTTATAGTACACCACCGAAACTAAACAGCAACAGAACTCATAATCGTGTTGTTCAACTGCAATGCGATCCGCGTTCACCCACTGGTAAATAGAATACGAACATTTTGGAAAATTTTAATAGCATATCTTTTTATCTTTAGATGGTATTAGTCGAACTCCAATTCAAATTGATAGTCAATTACCGGCTCCATCAGTAAAACTATATAATCATGTTTTGCCTCACATTATTGGTCCAGACATAGTTATATCCGAGGTGAACAATGATGATAATCAAGAAAATGAAGTACATCATCGGTCACAAAAACTTGACGTCACTAGAAATAATATTAAGCGTACAAGTGGTATTGAACCAACATTAGATCCAAGTGATGTATTAGCTGCTTTGATGGCAAATAATAATTGCCAATTGCCACCATATCAGTTATGATTTTCTTATTCTTTGTGAATGTTACAGTCAATGTTACATGTGTTTATTTATATGTAATCGACCTTTCTTTCTTTTTTCTTTCGGATTATTTGAATTATTTGTATGTCTTTTTTTCTATATATTAGTATATTTTCTTCCTATCCTCTCCTATTAATAATAAAATCACTATTATCAAAGTAAAATAGGATCAAAGATGTTCTTGATTGTTGAAATTAATTTAATCATTCAAACATAGACATAGTCAAGTTTATGATATTTAAAAATAAGATGAAACAAAAGTCTTGATTATTGTATTATTCTATATTAGAGCACTATTGACCAATATACTGAGCTAAATCAAAAAAACAATGACTCCAGTTAGATTGATATCTGGAAAATGATGAAAAAAAAAACAATATTTTTATAAACTATTGTTCAAATGAAGTACTGTTCGCATAAGAACTGGTATACTTATTACCAAGATGAAATCCTCGCTTGCGTTCTTCTCTAACAATTGATCTAACCGCATCAAATACATGTTGATATACGTGCGAATTAGAAGTCAAAACTGAAGTTTGTTGTTATAAATTTCTAGTGCGATCTGCATCTTAAATATGACTGCAAAGTATTTCATATGGGTCTGCAATAACGGATGCAACTAATTTTGAAAGATTTGATGTGAATATTATTTGTTCAATCGATCAATAATTGTCAAAGGATAAATCACCGACACTTTTCTTGTTTCTATATTCATAGAGCGGAAATTGACTACCACCATAAATCTATATTGACAAAATCAAATTCAAGAGCTCAAGAAAGACGAAACGTCTTATAATAATGAATTACTTTTGAGCTTCGACTATCTTCTTCATAGATATTCCAATTAACTTTAACCATATTCTTAAGACTTCTGGTCTTTAACTTTTTAATGTGAACTTGTTGCCTTTTTTACCACAATATCATGACCTGCTCATCAGAAAACCTTTGCAAACACATACCCTCTTTTAAACATTCCTATTGGAAGTTATAGCTATGAGCGCAGACTGATCTTGATTTACCATTATGTACAGTTTCAAACCGATGGAAAACTTTCTCGGTACAATAACAATGTGAATAAATTTTTTTTTCTCGAGATATTCATAGCTCATTGTGATCTCGATAATATGAATTGCCTTGCTTCAAAAACGACTTATCATTTCAAGAGCTATACAGATAAGACATTTTAAAAAATCTATTGTACTTTTCTCTTTAGCACTGATAAAATTAAAAATCGGACTGGTTCTATAAATTCAGTAGAGAATACAATCATTTTACCGAAACCCACATTGACGACACAACACTACCATTGAATGCAACAATTTCTTCGGGTTTATAAATTTTTTTTCGCTGCATGAAATCAACTCCTATTATCTTCATGATCTGTTTGTGTTGTCACGCATGTACGAATAGCCCATATATGTAAGTGCAATAGACAGTTTTGATGCTGTACTAACAGTAACTGATGAAAATAAATGAATTATTTTTTTCTATCACTAATACATGCTGAAGCAAATTAGATACGTAAACCTACAAACTAAATAGTATAATCATTCTGTGTTACGTGAAAATAATAGTCTCATCCACATGGTCGTTTCTAAATCTTTACAATATAATGAAAGGCTTTTGCGCTGAGCTAATCTACACATTGTAAACTATAGTGATATATCAAGTATACCTTTGAATTGAAGACGCGTTGTTTTGACAAAATCAAGTGAACTAACAAGGATATTAACGTGTCTCCATTTTATATTTCTCCAACAGGGATTTGTGTTTATTTATTTTTAGTCATGGTTAAAGACTCGAAGTCAACATTTAATGAGATATATAAAAAAAAAAGAAAAGAAAAGAAAACAGAAAGTGTAACCATAAGAACAACAGCAGTCGATAGGTTGGTTCGTCAATTTGCTTGTTTGAAATGAGAAAACAACAAGAATAAATTTTGATTTAATGATCTGAAAGAATTTCTCGACGAATTGATTTAACAAATTGTGATGGACACCAGTAGATCCAAATGATGGAATTTTCTCTTTAGAAAATAAAAACTATTCAAAATGTTTTTTCAATAATTATTAAACGGAAAATCAACTTACGTAGTACCCGTTTGAAATCCAACAATTGAATAACCATCATGACCTTCAATTGGTTCATCGACAACATTACGTATATGTGTCATTGGGATTTTTTTTGTTGTTTCCGCTAATGAGAAAAAAAGCAAAACATTAAAAAAAGTGTTCGCAAGCACATACCTTCTATTCTTACCCGTATTAATCCATAATTCGTCAAGTTCAAGTTTAAATGTTAATCGTGCTTTTTTAGCTGACTGATTTAACATTGACATAAGTAAACCATCAATAGACTGAGGCAATGGATCATTTTTATTACGAATACCTATTTGAGCATTATCTGGTTTACCTTAAAGAAAGAATCATATCTATAGTTTTTTTTATCTATTATCGATTTTATTTATTTTCTAACCTGCTTTTAATACTTTTTCATGTTTTGTCTGTTTACATAATGGCTCTTTTTTATGTGTTAATACTTGGTCATCTGTTGATTCTTTATGATCAGTAGAGCTAACAGCACCACGAGTAGTTGATAAAATGTCAGATCTCGTTGCACCAACTAATAATAAGGTTTGCCCATCAGTTATATTCAAATCTTTTAATGTTGTCGTAGCATCGTCATGTTTAACACTTGTGATTGTTTTATTAACTAATTTCTGTACTTGTGGATCGACATCAGTTAATTTATCGATTTTTTCTTTGAGATCTTTCAATGTGTCATATAAATCACATTCAATAGGAAATGTTTGAGTTTTATAACGAATATTGAGTATTATTGGCACTTTGGATGTACTACGTTTTAATATTTGTTGATCACCAGCTTCATCAGAAATCAGATTTTCAGAGTTACTTTCTATTGATATATCATTATCCATGTTGAATATTTTTAAAAGTAAAATTAGTAAGAACTAATAAAGAATTTTAAAGATATACTATTATCTAGAAGAAGAAGAAGAAATAAAAGTGCGGAGAATTCCACTAATAGGAATAGTTCTACAAACATAGATACATTCTCTATGGTTGACGTGATAATATGTATACTCTATATGTATCGATTAAAAAAAAGTACAAGCGTATTATCCGTTATCATCACTTTTTGATATTCTTTATTAGAAATGAACCTGCGTAACGTAGTATAAGTTTAGTTTCGTTCAAAACGTTTAGACCAATAAGTTTTTTATGTGAATAGTGAGAGTACTTTTATACAACTACGATGGTTGACCGACTAACCAATCGAATTTTTGGTTAGCTTCGTTGTAAGCGAGATCGAGGGTGTGTCGTTTCGATTGTTGTAGACATAGAAAAATAAATAAAATTCTTGATATTGGTAATAAGTATTGTTTCAATCTTTTTAAAAATTTTGTTCTATTTCAGAGGATGAAATGCTCGCTCAGATATTACATGATCTATATGTCCCACGAGAACTACTTGATGGTTTACCCGAAGATCAAAAACAATTACTTTTCTGTAAGATGCGTGAAGAACAAGTTCGAAGATATTATGCACGAGACGAAGAACAAGACCAAGCAAGTGCACGAAAAATAAGATCTAGTAGAAATTTGTCTGCTGTAATTAATTCATGATCGAAAATTTTCTTTGTTTTAGTGAATACACAGAAGAAAAAGAAGCAGGTTACATTTCAAATTGACGCTGATGGAAATGAATATTGTTGGGTTATGGAAGAATCAGAAATATCTTCGAAAAATATTAATGAACAACTAAATTCAAGGTAGATCTATTTATGTCTTACTTTAGTAATCAGTTCAATTTTTATTTTGTTTTCATAGAATTAATTCTGGAAGTATTGCAATCGATCATCAAAATCAATTAAGGTTACGTCTTTCTATGAATTAGAATATTTCATTTGAATTTCTATAACCAATATATTTCATTTCTGTAGAGCTTTTGCTGGTGTTAATTATCCAGTTCCACCTAAATCTGGAACTTACTATACAGTACATCGAGATGAGTAAGTAGTACAATAGATTAACATTTGATTGTTATTGTTTAAAAGAAGGATAGAATAGTAGACAGTCTTAGTTTATTTGATCTCCTACACTAGATTCGACGTCTTTCTAGACAAAATAAAACGAACAACAGTTTATTTTATGTAAGTTTATTCTATTGAAATTCAATATGAATCATCAGCTTTACTCTTACTTTTTGTTCGAATGCTATAACATAAAGACAAATAAAATAATATTATTTTCTATGTATTATAATTCAATAAATCTTTTCTTTCTGTTTTCATAGACGAAAACAAATTGAAGAAATATCAAATAATATACAAGAAGCACGTCGTATGTTTGAATGTTTAGAATCAGAAACACGACAACTTGCTTTGGTATAGTTTTCTCGTTATCTAAAACCAACAACAAATTTTAATCAGTTTCTTTTGTTTTGATTCTTTTCAGAATAAAGAAATTGAAGTTTTACAACAACAACAACAACAGAAGTCGTATTATGCTACAGAAACTCCTCAAAATGAGACCGTTGATGAAATATTTTATCGTGAACTTGCAGAACGTGCAAAAAAAGCTGATCAAGAAAGACGTGAAATAGCTAGACGTGCACGAGATAGTTTTCGTCGAAATTCGTCACAATTAAATGTGTGTTTCGATACAGATAATCATACGACAATACTTTTTCAACCATCACCTTTAAATCCATCAAATAAAGCTAATCAAGCAACTAAAAATGAAAATGAAATTCATATTCAATTGATTGATAAACATACGTCAGCTAATGAGTCAAAACAGCAATTACCAATTGAACAAGAACAATGTTCAGAAGCTATAATCGAACACCATCGATCGTAAGAACAAAAAAACTAAATTCTCAATTTTAACATAGAATTAGAACTTGATAGTTGATACGCAATTCAGCATGTGTTTAACAGACGGAGAAAAACAAGATCACCCAGTCAGCAGACAAGCAACGAAAAATCGACGTTTCTACGTGTGAAAAGCGCACATTTTCATACGTGAAAATGCGTTCTCTACCATGAAAATCGTTGTAACGCAAGAAAATGTGCGCTTTTAACGCGTAGAAACGCCGATTTCTTCGTTACTTGTCTGACTGGGGTAGTCATTAGTTGACTACTGTAACGTCCAATATAATGAATTAATCTGTTTGAATTGCCTAGAAAAATAATAAGTTAGAAAATCTTTTGAGGCTGGCATTTGAGTTCTGACCCTTCTTTGTTGTTATTCTAGGCTGTCGAAATATTTTTTTTTAGAAAATGTTAAGGTTTCCTTGAAAAAATGCTATTATTGTTGGAGATAAATTTCATGTTATATAACTTATAGAGACTCTTTATTGTAGTCTATTATTCCGTCGTAACTTGACAATATATTTTTTTTTTGTTTAATCTAGTAAACCTATATTACCATTAACACGTGAAGATATTCGTCAATGGTTTTGTACAAGTGAAATTCCTTATGCTACATTTCGTTCTTCCAGTGGAGAAATCTATCCATGGTTTCATGGTAAATATTGTTTTAATCCGTATTGTTTTAATGCTTTCTTCTTCTAGGAATTATAAGTCGATCTTATGCCGAAGACCTACTACGCTCAAAACCAATTGGAACCTATTTAATACGTATAAATGAGAAAATTTTCGGTTATGCATTATCTTATCGTGCATCGGATCATTGTCGACATTTACTTATTGAAGTTGTTTCATCAGCTAAACAGCATACCTATAGATTTTTAGGTGGTGCTAAACAGGAATTATTTTTACAATTGAATGAACTTATTGAAAAATATAGTGTATGTTTAAGAATATTTGAATGGACGAAAAGAAAAAAAAGTTTACTTTATAAATTTAGAATACTCCAATACGTTCGAATTCTAAGGATGTTCTTCGTTATCCATGTGGTCAAACAAATCCTCAAAAATCTGATTATGCTGATTTATTTATTGAAAATTTTGATGATAAACAATACGAATCTTTGTATATATCACTTGAAACAACGACATCGTCACCTCATTCCACGACACACTTATAGCCATATATGTAAAATCTAAGTCTATTTTCAAAATTTATAGTTCCATGCTCTTTTTTTCCTTTACATCTATTTTTGCTTTCATTATTGTGCAATATCCATTTATGTTTCTTATCTAAGTGCTAGGTGGTGTTTTCTGTACAAACAAATATGTGTATATACATTCCATCGATTTAATTCTTTGCATTTATTGTTATTCTTGAGAATTTAGTGCAATTTATTTCTCTCTGTCTGTCTCTCTCAACTTTCTTTTGTCTTGCCGTCGCAATTTTATCAAACACGTGAAAATACCATCGAGTTTCAAAAGAAATGATCTAATATTATTTTGTTTTATTTCTTTTCGAATCGTTATACAACTGTAGAACAGTAGTTTTCTTTTCCTTATTGCTATTCTTTGAATGTTATTTAAATATAAAGGAAAAAAAGAAACAAATTCTTTTTATCAGTTTTGTGACGTCAAACTTGTATCTTTAAGATACGAAATTCTAACTAGATTAATATAATAAAGTCACATGACGAGTAAACTTCTGATTCTCTATTCTATTTTGTCACCGACTTTTATCGAACTCGAGTGTTTTTTGTATCTCATCATGAAATTTCATCCAATTGAAGATCGACGAGTTTTGTAAAATAATAATTATTTGGCTAGAAATGACCAAGTAATCAAGGAGAAATTTGAAATATTTTGTAGATAATGTCGACTTAGTTCACATCATATATTTCTTGTTTTCGATCAGTGAATGAAATTTACTCGACAAATATTACTTACAATGGAGGTGTTTGTATTGATAAGTAAAACGATAGGTCATCTTCGGGTCAAATGAAAGTTCTCATCGTGAAACTAACAAGGCTAAAATATTTATTAGCTGTCTTTGGCTTGTCAGAGGGAGATTTTGAATTTTTCAATGAATTTTTTCTACTGAACCGGCTTTTCCAGCGACATCAAGTCTTCGAATTTGGACCTGAAACTTTGTATGCATGAAGGTCTCAATGAGACTAGCTTACAGAAAAAAATCAGAAGTTCTGGACAAACCCTCCCGAGACATGAATCTCTCAAAATATTGACGATTTTCTATAGAAGCTGTATGCTTGAGACATCTATATCTCGAAGGGAGTTTGTTCAAAACTTCTAATTTTTTTTTTCTGTAAGCTAGTCTCATCGAGACCTTCATGCATACAAAGTTTCAGGTCCAAATTCGAAAGTTTGATGTTGCTGGAAAAGCCGGTTCAGTAGAAAAAATTCACTGAAAAATCCAATATCTCCCTCTAGACAAGCCAAGGGCTGCTAATATTTTAATCTTGTTAGTTTCACGTTGAGAGCTTTCATTTGACCGGAAGATGACCTATCGTTTTACTTATCAATACAAACACCTCCATCGTTAGATGAAAATATGACAACCGATCAAACAATTCTATCTGCTTCAAACCAGATAATAGTTTTATCATAAAATCTCTAATTTACATTGTCAGTGTCGGTAAACTAACAGCAATCGATAATCATTTTTTTGTAAAAATATCTTGGACATTCTATCTCCATCATTAACATTCATTGGAGTTCAATTCACTAATACTTGTATTGAAGGTGTGTGTGTGTGTGTGTGTTGAAATCTACTCTTCGCCTACACACGTATATAAATTCACATTCTGTAGACAAAGTCTTACATAAGGAACAGATTTCTCATTTGAATTCAGTCAAAAATAATCGAGGATTTACATGTGTACAAATCTTAGAAAACGTACTTTGCATCATATCATTTAGGCTGAATAAATTAGTTTACTGAAAATCAACAACATGTATATCAAAATAGGATTACCTTGGAAAAGTTGTTTTTAGTGACTTTCATCATAATTAGCTGCAAAAGCACTTTTGAATAGCTAATAATATGCTCTGTAACTTCAAGGTCATAATCATAGGCAAAAAGTGTTGACGCAGACGAAGACCCTATCTTCAGCTATCATCTGAAAATGAACAGAAAGAACGGTAAAACTCTCATAGCTGCTACTACACTGCTTGATACAAGATTTCATTTCGTTCACTTATTGAAATTAATATTTGTTTCGAAAACATATCTAACTGTTAATTTATTGGTTATCACGAACAAATAGACAATTATCTGTAAACATATTTTAAGACTTCTAAAACATAATTGTTTTATTAAATCTTAATAAACTTAGAACATTATTTATTAACCAAATATCTGGCAATTTATATATCATTAAACATATTTTACAAGAAAAGTTCACTCATCAATTTATCTCTACAACGCACGAATCATGTAAGATATGTATATAGTTAACAAGAAAGAAAATAAACATTACTCAATCAAAAATAAACAGATTGTGCGTGCATGAAGAGTTACGAGATGTTTTTCTTTTGAACTTAATAGTTAAATAGGAGAAAAATATTTGCTAGGATTTCCATTATTATTTTTATGTGACATCATGCGTTCGAATGGTAAACGTCGTTGAATCGTCGATGCATATGTTGTTGTTGTTGTTGTTGTTTTTCGAGGTTCTGAACTTACCATTCGTTGTCGATGAGTACTATTCAAAGTTGGAACTGTTGCAGTTTTAGGCGAATAGGGTGGCAACATTGCATTATTCGACAATGTTTTACAATTTGAACCTGCATTTTCTTTGCAATTAACGTGACTTGATTGAGAACAATATGAACAACGATATGATACCGAACCAAAATTGATACGTTTAAGACACTAATAAAGAGAAAGAAGATTTATAAAAGAAAAAAAAGATTGAAGAAATTTACCACAAAACAAGTTTCTGGTTTGAAAACTTTTCTTGATATAAAACGATGTGCTAAAGTTGATAGTTTCGTTGAAGACATTGGTAAAGTTTGTTCGATCGATGAAGATGAGGCTGTTTTTGAACTGTTAATTGTTGATGACGATAAGGTATTATCGCTATCTTGAAAGAAAAAACATGACCTTATTGTTAATTTTTTTTTTCAAATGCAATCTTACTAATTGTTAAACAACTTCGCTGTTCATTGCATGAATTATCCATCATTTTAATATCCGTTGAAACAGTAAATGGTCGAGTCATATTATCTGATGTATAACATTCAAATGTTGTTTGAGCAATAATACGTTGTGAGGAAGGATTATTCTATTTTAATGATATAGATAGAAATGAATAAGAAAAAACAACGATCTTGTTACTATTTGATGTGAATCTTCATAGCGAAGACGTTTGGGTGGTGACATCATTTTCTCTAAATTATTATCATCGTGATTTAACAGACGTTTTTTAGTTGATGATTGAGGTAGAACAACACGAGGATGCATTATAATACTTTCATTTTGATCCTCATCAATTGTACAATTACGACTATCGAGTTCATCTTCATCGTCATCTTCCGAAGACATTTCATCTCTATAATTAAATTTGCTTTCTTGTTTATAAAAATCCATCTTAAACAATAACAAACCTTATTCTATCTTCACATATTTTTTTAATATAATGCAATTGATCTATAGGTGACGTGTGATGACCGCGATAATTTATTATATCATAGATTTGTTGAAGGCTTTTATGCTAAAATTTAGATATGGAACAATTAGCATATGAAATTTTCATGTTTTGCTAAAAGAATTCAAATATAGGTCAACATAGAAGTATAGTTTGGCTTGTATGTAATTTTTTGAACGATCACATGCTTCTCATAGTTTATTAATTCTTCAACTTGTCATTCCTGAGATATCTCTCCGTACCATGGTGGCCAGATCTTCTGAAAAGTAGGGGAAAATTCTGAAATTTGAAGTCCCTTATGAATTTCTTCTGCTCTTCTGATTTTTTTCCGAATTCGAAACTATTTCAGATCTCAGTTTTGCTAGTGCAGTTCAGTAAAATTATAACACATTACTATTATAGATGTAGACTCCGGCACCTTGTTTTTCTCAATTATCCGTTGGCAATTTCTAACTTATATAGGCAACTTCAACTATGGCAATGCACTAGAATTTGATAAATTTCTTTTCTTGATTTCGAGAATCTTATCTAATTGAATATTCCACAAATGGAAACAAAATTATCTATTGGATGATATTAATATGGTTGAATTTGATTGTGAAGAGAAACAAATCGAAGTAAATTAATTAGCCACAGCAATATCATTTTGACATATAAAGGAAAAAAATGTGGAAACTTCGGATTTCATCCGAGAATTATGTGTACTGCAAAAAGTATATGGAACATATGAGTCATTCTAGAATGTCTGAATACCAAAATTATCATGAGAAACTAGGCACTTTGGTTTCTGGATGCAGTTTTTGTGCATTTTGAGATCGTTTTCAGGCGATGT
>OENM01000257.1:75350-109310 GCA_900239745.1 Rotaria magnacalcarata
AAAAAAAAGATTTTAATTTGCCCTAGGTGAGTTTAACATTTCAATTTCCCCTAAGGGTTGTTTTAAATAGCCCTGCATTTCAGTCTCCCCTGTAACATATATAAAGCATGTCCATGTCCAATTTATTTATCATTCGATTCACCTCTTATCATGGCAAGCACTGACCCAATCATAGTTTTAGACAATGGTAGTGGTATGTGTTTTTTCTCTCTATTTTAATGTACGATAAATATTCTTTATAGATACGTGTAAAGCAAGATATGGTGGCGATGGCATACCACAGGTAGTGGTGAGAACGATACATGCCGAAGAAAAAGTTCGGAATATAACTGAACTTTCAAAAAACAAATATGTTGGAGACACGGCTCTCAATAACCCGAGTAAGTTTACCTTTAAAAAAGTGTAGAATTCATCTATAGTTTTTAGTGTTGAACATTCATCATCCCATTAAACGTGGTATTATTGAAAATTCCGATGAAATGGAAAAAATTTCGGAATTCATATTGCACAATCAATTGAAAATTGAACAAAAGAAGTATCCCGTTATTGTATGTGAACCTCCGGAAAACTGGAAAATAACAAGGGAGAAAATGGTTGAAGTTTTCTTCGAAAAATTCGATGTACCACGTACGATTGACTGAAAAAATGAATTAGAATGAAAACAATTTTTACTAGCTTAGATATTTGTTTACGCAACCAAACAGCATTAGTTTTAGAAACTAAGAATGTTGATACTGGTATTGTACTGATCTGTGAACATGAAGTTACCTACACGGTACCAGTCGCTAGCGGTTAATAGATTCCATTCACTTTTATACTCATTCAATCTTTATGTATTCGTAGGATGTGCAATGACTCATGCAATTGGACATCTAGATTTTGCTGGTAAAGATTTAACCGATTATTTTATTAAATTACTTAATAAACGTGGCTATTCATTCGAATCTACAACTGAACGTGAAAATGCTCGTGTGATGAAAGAACTTTCATGTTCGATTGGTTTGAAAATTAATAAAACAGAAGCTCTTCAATCAAAATCGTCTCGTGGAAAATATAATTTTCCATCTTATTCGATAGGCGACGAAGCAGACAAATGTTCTGAAATCTTATTTGATCCGAAAGATGTCGGACGAAATCGAGGTGAGTGTTGAACCTTTTTCTGCTCAGATTTTCTATTTAAATGATATAGGTATTCATCAAATATTGATCGATTCGATTGTGAAATGCGATATAAGCATTCAACAAGAGTTATGTAATAATATTATCTTGGATGGTGGTAAGTGTTGCTACATGAATTCTTCTTATTAATTTTATTTTTGTTTTAGGAACAACAAACATTCAAGGATTTCGAGATCGTCTTCAAGAAGAACTGCAGGCATTAGCAATCAATCAAATACATATATATGATGGTGTTCCTGAAAAGCGTCAATACGTGCCGCGGTTGGGAGCATCGATGTTATCCACATCACCAAATTTAAAAGATTTCTGGTAGGGGTGAGAAAGTTATTGTTATTTATTTTTGTTATTATAACAATAACACTAACTTTTTTGCTTCAACAAAATCAGTGATACAAATCTAAGCATTTTTATACGAACGTCAAAGGATGACTCTATTCACATAGTATCTTTTCCTATCATTGATATAAGAACTAGTCGTAAATATTCAGAGAAACAATAAAATAACTTTTTTTTGTTATTGTTATTATTATCGGTAATAACAATAACAGAAAATGTTATTTTACTATTTCTCAAAAGACTTACGGCTAGTTCTTATATCAATGATAGGAAAAGATACTATGTGAACAAAGTCATCCTTTGACATTCGTACAAAAATGCTTAGATTTGTGTCACTGATTTTCTTGAAGCAAAAAAGTTGGTGTTATTGTTATAATAACAAAAATAAATAACAATAACTTTCTCACCCCTAATTTCTGGATCTCCAAAAACGAATATTACGAAGATAGTCGTTCATTTTTTCATGCAAAATGCTTTTAAGCATTTTTCTGGTTGAATACACTATAACTGTACTTTGTGATTCGCTAATACCATCTTATCAATCTTGTTCTTATTAGATTGACAATATTTTTTCGTCTACATTTTTTTTGTCTTATATCTTGAAATTTCCATCAATAAAAAGTTATTTATATGTCTAGTTGGCAATTTTGTCTTGTCTCCTCATTTCTAACAACAAGGTGAATTAAGGAGGATTTTTTAAAAAATATTTGACGAGAAATTAATGTTTTCACTCTTTCATTAACAATATCAAATTCAGTTTTAAACATTTATTGATAAACTTCAGTTGTGTCTTTAGCTAATGTATAATGAACTTGTTGAAAATAATATATATTCATTTGTATAAGACAATATCTAGCAAGTAGCCTATTCGATCCAATGAATAAATTACATCGGCCAATCGTTTTCGAGAGTGGATACTGCAGGGATCGTCGGGAAAATCTACGAAAACTCGCCGTATCTCACAGGAAAACATGGAGAATCGCTGGATTATGGAAGCAGTATGCCGACCGGAAATATTTTCCGATGATTTACCGGCCGTTTTCTATTGGAAAGCACAAAGTTCGGTCGGAATCCAACGGAAAAAAATTTCCGGCTGTAATACTGCATTCATAATTTAGAGATATTCGATGTTTTCCTGCCGAAAACGATCCGTACTCACCGACCTAGGTAAACATGTTAAAATCAGAGAAGTAGAATTATCAGCGAGTTGTTGAGATAAATTGATGGTAAATTACTAATCAATCTCTTTTCTTTACGCCTCCCTTCTTTATTTATATAAGAAGTTTTCTCCTCAATAAAGCCCTTACCTTCACAGCAATGATATGCCTAATTTGTTTTTGCTTTGAGTAATTGACTTTCTATTTTTCGCATATTTTTCTTTAGTTTTTGAATCTTGTCATACAAATTTTTCTACATTTAAAATTGTCTTTGTTTTCCTTTTGTATCTTGAAATAAAAATAAACCAAGGGAAACCGAAAGCGGCTTGCTATCGACGAAAGAGACTACATCTCAATCGCAAGAATCAGAAAAGAAAGCGAAGGGAAAAGAATCTGGTACGACGAGAATCAAGAGCGTTGAATAGTGGCCACTTTAAAATTATTGAAAAAGATTACAATCACGCTACGTAAATATTAAAACTAAATTACTCTTATTTGCTTCTCCTAAACAGAGAATGTTATTGATCAATGATGAACTTGACATGGGCGTTTTAGCATATATTGACTATCAAAAGAAACAGAAAACAACAGGCTGTACATAAAAAGTTCGCGTTTTAGAATGTTTACCAAGATGGCAAAACAGTATATAAAACTAGAGCCATACATCTACATCATTGAATTCATTACATGAATAAAGGAAGTCATACAATCGTGTGTTTTGCTCAAGCCAATTACGCGTAATAAATCCACCAAAAGTAGCAGCAGTTACGTTAATAGGATGATAAATTACTATGCTACATATTGTGGGTGGCATATTGTTAATAAATTTGGCTAGATTTTAATCAATATTATGAGAAAAACTAATATATTCTATATGATTAAATGAGTGATAAAACGCATTGATATCGTCTGATGTTAATTGTTTTTCTGTGGCCTCAGCAGATGGAAAGCTATCCAGTATTCTTAATTGATTGATATGCCGCCAGCGGTAGACAAAACACAATTTAAGAAAAGTAATTGGAGCACCAAAAGAGCGTAGTTGAGACATGCTGGATAATAATCTAACAAAAACATCTGCGTCCAGCGTTGAACGTCATGAATCGATAAAAAATGTAGTAATCTTTGATATGTCAATATAAGGAACAATATCGTGAATCAATAAATAAAAGCTCCTTTCGGTATAGTGACTCTTCTAATCGCTGAAGGTTTGTAAATCGACATAGAATTTCAGTATTTATCGGAGACTCGTAATTGACATTTAAATGATTGATATTAGAAAGTGAAAATATATCTGGTCCGGTTGATTTTGTTATGATAGGGCCTTTTATATGTACCCATGGATATGTATTGTTAAAATAAGGAATTGAATAAAGTAACAAAAATCCGCTAACAGTGCACCGATCATATTTAATATACCAATGTTTGTTTTCGAGCCAAAACGGTGTTCTAAATGATTCAAGTTCAATTGGTTCTTGAGTCCAAGTACTTTCGTGAAAACTAAATAAGAACTTGAATGTGATTATATTAGCTAATATTCGTTCCCATGCAAAACCATCTATTATATCATTGTATATGTCATAAGCAACAATAGTCAAATGAACTAATCTTGTCATTTCACGTAGTAACTGTTTCATGGTCGAAAGATTAAAGTGACCGAAGAACTTAATGGATAATTTGGATAAATATTCAGGGGGAAAATTATGTTTAATGTGATTCACACTATATGGATCGATTATTGTGTCCAATGTACGCAAAACAGGTGCGATAGAGTATATATGATAAAGATTGATACGTATATTATCTAAAATTAAATGTTCAATTGAAGAAGTTTGTTCTCCATCTCCACTAAGATTGAAATGAGAAATATCACATAAGTTAATCATTCGTAGAGAAAGATACTTTAGTGACGACGATATAAATAATAAATCATTTAATAAATGTAAAGTAAACTTTTTCTTATCTTTGATGAAAAACGTATCGACCGAATTGATAGAAAGCGAAGTGAGCGGCACGAGTGATTTGACATAATTTTTAATTGATTTCCACATATTACGATCAATATGAGACAAACTAAGGGAACGTAAGTTAGAAAATGTATTATTGATGACGGTAAATTGCAAGAAAAAACAATCGATTTTTCTAGGTATTGTTTCCGCATTTCGACCCGAAAATAATATTGAAATAATTTGAGACGATATAGAAGATAATTGAGTACAGAAATTATCGAAATCTTTTTTTCTTTTTTAAACAACTGAAATCGAGTTGAAAACGAGAATAACTAAGAGATACCAAACGAATACTCTTGTTTACAAGACATATACATGTAAGAATATCGAATGATGGAATATCGTCCAAAATCTTGTGAATTAATTCAACTGGCAAATTACTCAAATAATCGGTCATCCTCTCTTTCGATCGATACCAATTTATTAGTTTTATATATTATTGTAAAATATTTATGATATAAAATTTATCAACGAATTAGCAAGACGAAAAAAATAATAATAGATGTTACTTCAATTGATTGTTACAAAGAATTGAGTAAGATAATACCTGAACAATAAGATTAAAAGAACATACTGAGAGTTTTAAATCATTTACTTCATCACTGTTCAACTAGAACCACTGCAAATTCAGTTAAAATTGAGTTAGATTAGGGAATTATCCTTTACCATTGTATATCAATCTGAACAAAACAAAACAAAGTAATGTTGTGAGTGACCAATGAGAAGAATGGAGATAATTAAATGAACTCAATCAATCCTATCGCAATGTACATATATGTACACATACAATATTTTGAAGGTACTAGTTTACTTTACACATAGTGCCCTCATCCACATGTAGTGCTATATGTTTGCCAATCATATCACTCGTATGCTTAAAAACGTATAGGAGTATGAAGTTGATAAAGAAAAATGTTCATCAAGTAAATAAAACTAATCAGTGAAATGAGTAATACGAATATGTAATTCTAATAGATTCGAAGAAATAACATCTGGAGATAGTATGTCAAGTTAAACTAATAAAATCCTTGATGCCAAATCAATCATGGACCAAAATTTAAATATTGTAAAAATTGGTAAACATATTAAAGATATGTGCATATATAATTTTGTTGACATCATCTCTGGAAATTTGTTTTTCATCTTTGCCAATGACGATAACAAGTGATAGTATTTGACTATATCAGTAAAACCAACATCTTATAAAAATAAAAAATCTCTTGAAAAGTAAACTGATTATTTTTAATAATGATTTAGTTCGTTTATTTAAAACTAATATACAACATACAAATTCATACTTAAATTCCTGAATGATTCGCGCAAGTGGAGAAACCAAGACCTCCGTACTTCATGAATTTTGCTTGTACTAACGCAAGTCGCGCTTTTTCTGAGGGGCTAAGTGCTGGCACCTAGCATCGAAAAGTGTTGGGAAGGTGCTGCGTCGGTGTCACAGTGCTAGGTGCCAGCGCTTACCCGCTTGACTCTTCCCCCTTGTAGAAGACCGATTTCGTAATGAGTTTGATGACTTGTCCGAATTGAAGAAACTCAGAGAAAATTATCAATCTTGTACGTGCGAATGTGATATAGATGAACAAAGACCGAAATCCCTCACAAACCTACATTCGCACACTCACGATTCCTAACTAAATTAATTTCAAGAATTTTTTCACATAATAAACAATCTTAGATTTCCTTCATTACTTTTTTATATTACAGGAAAAAACTAGGTTTCATACGTGGGCATATATTAAAAAAATGGAATAATCGTTAAAGAATAGAAATATTACTAGAGACTCATTCCATTCATTCGTGCTATGATGAATAACGCACCAGCGAGCACTTATTTTCATGTTCATTTTATCTTCCTACAATAAAACAAAAATATTGCTTAGAAACTAGTATTTTATATGCAACAAAACACGACATGAAATAAGTCTTGTAGAACATTAATAATCTATTATTAGGTTGATAGAAACCTATCATAAGTTTCTAAAGGTTTCTATTTTTATCATAAAAAATTAATAGTTTTAATATAAAAACCGGCGACTGCAAATTTTCGATTATTAAAAACAAACTAAACTATAGCACGATATTCTCTTGTGAACATAAGAAAATATAATGATTATAGATAGATGAAAGATTGAGAGTAAAATCTATTTCATCTGTAGACAATAGTTTTTCTTTGATGTCTTGCTTTTTTTCCTAAAGTAGATTATATACAGATCAATAGACGATAGTAATAACTTTTTTTTAAGTAAGATTTTATTATACATCCACACACTAAAAACATTATCGAAATAATTGACTAAATGGGTTTTAGGACGAAAACCTTATCTCACAAAATAAATCTATTATTATTGTTTATGAATTCATGCATGATTGTAAAATAAAAGAAGAAGAACAACAAAACCAGCAAGAGAAGAGAAAAAGATGGAAAGAAAAAAGCTTCTTTTGACAGGCTCGGGAAATGGAATAGAAACAACACACATAACAAGAATATAGAGAAGGAAGTAGGTTCCGATGAAAAGCAGTCTGACTTTTAACTCAAAGCGAATGAACGATGATTAAGCATACAAAAGTGATCGACAAGATTTCTACTTGTTCATCGTGGAGGCTCTTATTTGTATTCTTATTAGAATTTAAAATGGTTACAACTACTAAATATACACTTACTTCGAATAATACAAAACCTCATTCATGTTACACTTGTATAGAATCACTTGTTGGTTATAGTAAGTTTCATAATATAACACATAGTTCGAATAGACTATTTTCATCGTAATAGTAAATATCTAAAGGTTGTCTTTTTCTCATATATTTGTTTCGCCTAGGTGATCATCCAGATTCATGCAAATATATAAATGAAAGTTCACCGTCGTCGTTGGAGTATGCAGCCGATTGTAATATTAGTGATAGAAATAATATTAGCGAATATGAATGTCGAAAAGTAGTGGTTAGTTATCGTTCCGTGGAAACATTTTTACGTCGTGATTGTGCACCGAAAGGTCTATGTTCATGGAAAGATAAAACTCAATCAATGATCAATACACCCGTTTCGGAGTGTGTTTATACCGATGAAATTACCGAAAAACTTGAATGTATTTATTGTTGTGATACACCATTATGTAATCGAACACATTCACATCGCGTGACAAATCTATTTATTATTATTTATTTAATGCTCATTGTTTATAGACGTTGGATGTTTGTGCGGATGTAGAGTTATAAAAACAAAATATGGAAGTATTGCGAATGGCCTTTATTACTTTTCTTGTCTTTCGAAAAGAGAATTCATAAATATTATCACAGTCACAGTAACGGACACATAAGATCATATAGTTAGATAGAACTTGCTAAATTGTGCCTTAAAATAGCTGTAAAATGGGAGGGGGGGGGGCGGTCTAAAAGACAGCAAACACTTCTACGGCTGACTCTGAATTAAAAATTAGCATGATTTACGAACACCTTTTATAGGAGAAAAATTAACAGTTCGAAGCAAGTGCTATTGAAGTTGTTCGACTCGACCGTCTATAAATGTCGCGAATAGAGATGATCTGTCAAGTTTAACACGCGATATCTAGCATAAAAAGTAAGAGATATGTAATAGACATGACATATTTACAGAGATTTTCACGTTAGAAATCATGTACTAAATTTCTTGCAGAAAGATTTATATAAACAATCAGTGCTCATAAATATTTCGTAGCAGGTTTATCGTATTCGTTAACAATCATATTTGATGAATTGTTATCGTCGTATAATATTTAAAACAAATTGCCATGCAAATGTAACTGAACCAGAAAAACGATGACATATCACTATGAGAACATGTCTCGCAGCATATCAAAATTGGTAAAGAAATTGTGCGGTAGACTTGAAGACAATTTGTTCGAGGTTTATGAAAAATGTTATATTAGATAAAATATTTTTTGGACCATAAGGAATCATTAGATCAAAAAGGAAAATCATCCAGAAAGTCTGGAAAATAGCTCATCAACCAAAGGACTACATATCTGTTGGTAATTTTGTGTTACTTCTGTAGACTAATAAATACAACATAAAATATTGGAATATTCTGCTTGTTATTCCCGTTTAATTTTACAAAATGTTATGTCTTACATGATATGTCTTGGTTAGATTGAGGCTTGAATCATCAAAATCAACTTGTGACATAAGAATAGCTTCTGACGACTGTCTCTTGGAGAGCAGGAAGGGCAGATAGCATTTTGATCATAATGTCGCTTCAACGTTAATTCACTTTTTTTCTTTTTTAGCTCGATGTAAAGAAAAACCTTTGTCGAAGTCGTAAACTTGCAGTGATTCGATAGCTCGTTTCAATATCTATTATTGATGGAAATTTGAGAAGACAAAGAAAAACGACGAGAAACGGCGACATGCTGTTAGCCAAAACAAAATAAATTGATGCTTCATGCTGGGAATATATTTCACAGTGTGAAAATTGACAGAAATCACCGAATAAGTGCTTTTCCATGAAATATTAATAAATCATTGCGAAGTCAGCGTTAAAGAAATGCATATTATTGAAATGATTTGCGACGTCTTAGAAAAACCAACGTTATACTGAGAAAAACGAGGCTGATTCTTTTTCTATATCATCCTTTTCTTATTGATGGCGTTTCTTGAAAAGAATAATAGTTGCAATATCGCTTGCTTAACTCGAAACCTCCAATATTATCAGTAAATATTGATTGAATTTGTTTTAAATTTAAGGGCTATGAAGTCCTAGTGTAAACTGAAATTAGGTGGCTTCAATAAATAGTAAATTTTATACTATGCACTTACGGTATCTTTTCAAGGCTTACATTGCTTTTACTGTGAATTCAAAAAATTATAACTTAATACTCAGCGATACTTATTATTTGTGTTCTTGAAAGTACTCGTTTCAGTGTTTATTTATAGTATGAATACTTTAGTAACTTATGTCAGAGAAAAATGATGTTTAATTTAAAATTAACAAGAAAAAAACATCATTAAAATTTTGCTAGTAATAAACTATTCCAGTAGTGGCGAGTTACAATTTGCATACAGCCATCAAACATTTGTTTTTCGACTGAAAATCTTAGAGCAGATCCTAAATTTCGATGAAGCTCGTATTTCGAAATAGCGTATTGATTTGAGTTTTTTTTTTAATTATATAGAAACGTTTTTTGTTGTATGATGCTTTCCAATGTATCACATCAAATATAGTGAGCGCGAGTCATACATTCACAATTTTATTAGTTAATTCAAGTTTAGAGGGCATCAGTAATAATCGTGTGTGTTGTTCGAAGTAGAACATGTAATTGTATATATTTCGAAGGAAAAAATCAATATTCTATCAAACCTTCGAACATCGAAACGCTTTTGTCCCGCCCACTGGAATTAGTATGCTGTATAGAACATTAAAAAAAATATACAACACTCATGTTGTCCTCCTTATTATCATAAAAGTCGATCTTGATTTCTATTTCAGATGATTGATTATCACTAATCGATCATTGATTACCCGAGTAATTTGAAGGTAATAGGTAAAATTTGTTTACTATGGAATACTTAAATTTATAAATTGCGTATGAATGGATATGAATATTTCATCTTTGGAGGATTTCTCAGGGTTGTCTATAAATACAGCTGACACCCACCACAACAGTAAACAGCAGTCATAATTGAGAAGAAAATATTTCTAGCTAGCACATTACACTACGACAATTCATAAGTGTGCTAATCTACTATCAATCAAATATACAAGCATTTTTGAATGCCTTTGATTGACCGTCAGCCTTGATACTCAACTGAGAAAATTGAGTCATTATATGAATGTATTTTTCTGGTTAGATTAGCTTTCCATATATAGCTGCATAGTTTAAAAGAATCTGATTTTGCATCAGTATTACAAACAAATTGTTTATATTTCTTTCAAAAAGAAATCTATAAATAATTTTCTATCATCAGAATTGAAGTTATTCATACACAAAGAAAGTGCTTATTTAATAATTGTAGATCATTATTAAACTTAATTAATATTTTGATCCATACTTTTGCTAGTCTGTTACAGATAACAAATAAAGGATATTGACAATTAGAATAGTCTAATTCAAACACATAAAAACAACAACGACACAGAACCATTGCACTGTTCAAAAGAACTCATAAAAACAAATACAACAAATCAAGTATAGAATTATTCTATGTTCTCATACCTGAGAAATACAAAATGACAAACTATATCACAAAAATTAGAAATAAAGTTGATGTCGAACATTTAGATATATAAAAGTTTTTTATCAAATAAATTTTCTTCATCATCTTCATCATCGTCATCAATATGTAATATAGTAGGATCGTCATGTTCAAATTGTGTTATACGAAAATCTTTCAAACGTTCTGTCATTGGCGTTAAGTCACGACGAATATTACGAAGATTTTCATGAAATTCATCTTCTTCATCGCCACTATCAATATCCCATAAACGTTGAGACAATGAACGATGATCCATGTGAGATCGTCGATGTGGATAGGCATAACGATAAGTTGAAGTGAGCATGGCTTGTTCTGAATTTTCACCTGGATAGGCTAATATTCTTCGATATGGGTCAATAACGAAATTTTCTCGTTGTGCTTGTGGTGAATAGAATATAGGAGTGACACGAGGTGGTGGTGGAGGAGGTGCTGCTGCTGCTGGTGTTGTTGAAGGAGGGAGTACATAATGATATGGATGTCGAATATATCGATGATCAATACCAGAATAAACACGACGTGGAATTGGTACTGATGATGATGGTGATTTAACAATCACACGCATTTTTACAGGTGTTGATGATTGAGAACGCTGTGAATTGCATAGAATCGGTATGATTGCTTCGTCATAATGTGGTGCAGTATATGATGAAGGGTATAGGGAAGATGAAGGCGGTCGAACATTTGAGTTTGGCTGATGACTATGTTCTCTTCTCAATGTTGGATTAAACAAATCATAGGATTTACTGCTTGGTGTTAACTAAAAGCGAATATGGAAATTTTAAGATTTTATTGTAATTAAAAGCAAAACAAAATGTTGATATACTTGATGGTGAACTGGTGCCAAAGATGATTTTAGTTCTTGTTCATATATTGTTTTGTCATGCAGACTTGATTTATGTTGTGTTTTTGATATTTGTTTTATATTAAGATCTTCTTCACGAATTAATGCATCAGATTTTTCGATTGATTTCTTTCTATTTGTATTGATAACTTTAAATGGTCCTTTCGGTGATCGTGTAAGTGGTAAAAACGTTCCACTCGTAGCCAATTCATAGGATGATTCACTTTGATTTGACTTATTTTGTGGTTTATTTTGATCTCTAGGTTTTCTATTAAGAATTAAAGCATTATCATCATCGTCGTCATCATTCATGTCGTCCATGGCTGCTAATTTATTTGTGTATATGACTGTCTCAGGTATATTCAATTCATTCTTTGAACATTTTGAATAAAAATAAACTTTTGGAATTAAGATAAAGAGTAAACATATAGTCCCTATTGTAAACATGCCAATCACAACTGACGGAAATACAAAGTAGGGATGAGCGAAATGATAAACAAATGTCCATATTAACCAGGCGATATTGATTAAAACAAATGCAAACATATTGAAAAATGCTAATAATGCAGTTTTGTTGTTTGTTCGAATGAATTCATCTTTTTCAGTTCGAGTTTGATAACAATGACGACATAAAAATAGACATGCTGCTATTATTGTGCATAAGAATAATTCTATTATTGTATATGTAAATGTCGCATAAAAACGATAATCAACAATACATTGAAATGAACATGATTTTATTGATGATTTTGTTTTTTGAAAATTTAATTTTAATTTAGGATATTCATCAATTGTACGCTGTTGACAAGCACGTGGAATGGTAAAATACCACCAAAGTATACCGATTGGTATTTGTATAAATACAAGTAATGAATAAATCAATAAAGAAGTCAATTGCTTTGTACGTTTTGATAGTATTCTTGTTGATAACCATTGCATTATATAATGACATAATAATGCCGAATAAAGTAGAGCATATGCAAATTGTGATAGAAATTCTCTTAAGCCACAAAATAATTCATTGCCACGTATTAAAAAAATGACAACAACAATATAAATAAAGCAAACGCTAAGGCAAAGAAATAAATTTGGCAAATTTAAATAATTATTTAAACGATAAGTTGATAAATAAAGATAAAAAAATGATATTATTATTGTTAATAAAATACCAAATAATGAAAGTATAAATAATGGAAGTATCCATTCATGATTGAATTGTAACAATGATAATGTTTGATTGTCTAATGTATGAATATTATTATTATTATTATCAATTAAATTTGCTGAAAAATAAAAATATTCTGATGGTATTATCGGCGCATCAGTTGATGGTGTATTCATATTTATTTCATTCAGTGATCTAAATTTAAAAAAGAAAATGACATACATATATTATGATAAAAGAAGGCAAATTTTTTTATATTCATTTTCTCTTCTCGTTTGTAATGTTTGACTAGTCCTAAAAGGTAACAAATAGAGAAGTGACTATAAAGAAAAATAGCAAGATGTATTTCTTCAGCCGAATTTCGAAGGTCTTCAACTCGTATTTATGTATATACATTAGTGTTATTCGCAAACATTACCGTCACTGTTACTATCGTTATCGAATGGAACTAAAAGAATCGATAACAGTTTGTGTAAATATATATGTGTTTGCTTATTATTATTGTTATTATTATTATTGTTGTTGTATAGTTATACGTGTCTGTTATGTGTTTTTTTTTTGTAAACAAGAAAAGGAAAAAAAAGAGTAAATTTAACGAACTTGAATATTTAATTAGGATTGAAGATTTTTATTTTTCTTGGTATGTATTTAATTTGTGTAGAAGAAAGTTGAGGTTCTGTTTAATACGATTCAGTCTGTTAAGTATTTTTCTTCGTATGAAATCAATATTTTTTTTGTCTTCTCATTATTTCGCATATAATTCAAGGTAGATTTCATTAAATCAATTACTGTTACTTCACGTGAATATATACTTACATTTATTAGTATCTCTATTCGACATGTCGTGATTTATTTGACAATATATTGCATACATAAATTTCGATGTATGCATATATATATATATATGTATATGGTTATTGAAGATATTCTACCTTAGCGTAGTGATATGATGTGAAAAAAGGAGTCAATCTTGTTGACTTTTATGTGTGGGAATATAATCAAGGTGATATGTTGATGCACATTAACATATAAACTGTACATTAGGCGACGTGTGTCACAATAGAAGACCTCTTCTTCTTCTTTTATTTTGTTTTAATATAGTTGGTTTCTTTTTTGTCCTTGAGAGATAGATGGATAGATATTTGAAATTAAAATAAAACTGATAAGTACGAAAAAGTGCCGATATGAAGAGACAATTGGTTTTTTTTACGTTGAAGTGATATGACTCAACAGAATTAAAAAGAAAAAAAGAACCAAGAAATTCTCATTAATATTTCATGTCCAATTTTTTTTATTACGTAAAATAAAGTCAATAACTTCCTTTTCTTTTTTCTTCTTCTTCTAATACTTATTTAATATTCATAGATAGAAAAGCGTCCGAAATTAACACCATTTGAATAGATTTCTAAATTGAACATATCTAGATTTTGTCTATATATACCTTCAATAGTTTAAGCTCATCTCATTTGTCTCCTGTCTTAACAATAACAACATGACAAATCTAAAAGATGGCCTACTCACATACTACACATTGTTCTTACCATTATAAGTGTATTGATCTTCTCTTTCGACCACACACACGCACACCATTAGCATAATCTTATTTTAAAATAGATACAAATGCGCACACATTTACAAGTAGATATCTTCACAAGTCACGGTCATAGACCACCCATAAAAATTGCAATCAATTTCCGATCGATTCTCTGATGTTAACTACTCAGATATGATAAATATGACAAAAAATGAATCTCATTTTAATAGATGACTACTCTTTTATTTTATCTTTTTACAAAACGAATTAAACAATCACTATGAATATGTCTATGAACGTAAGACAATAATATATATCTATATCTATGTGTTCGTATGAATCTAGAATCTTATTGCATAATAAATTAATGTAAACGAGAGCAATGAATATATTGATAAAGATATTCGAGAGAGAAAAAATATCGAAGGAAGTTTCATAGATAAATCGCCTGATGAACAAGGTTTTTCTTATCTATTCATTTAATTGGTACGATTTCGTCAATAAAGTTCAAAGGAAAAAGAAAAAGACTAATCGTTTCATAACTAGGTGTGAAATCATACCTTGTGGGAATAGATTTCCTTGACTGGATCTGCTCGAATGAATATTGAAGATGTCAATGGACGAACAGGCAGACACTTCGATAAATAAGTACATATATATATATATATATATGCATCATACACACATACGAAAATGTGTGTCATAGTCATCATCATCATCATCATTATTCACAGATAATGATAGGAAGACGAGTATGAGAGAGAAGGAAAAGAAAACGACGAGAAGTAAAGAGCGGAAAGAATATGAAGGTATCATTTTTTGTTACATGGAGTCTACAATTTTTATGATTAATTCGAAAAGAAGCGAAAAAGGCCAAGGAAGTAAGCAAGAAAAAAATAATAAGCCATTGGATGACACTCCAGATATCAAAAGAAATACTGTAAATGAGTGTCTATATGTTAATCATGTCCGACAGAGACAATGAGAAAAAGGGAGGCGAGAAAGAAAAAGAACACTGCAAGTTGGATTCTATTGGCAAAGCTATCGAAAAACAATGACATAGAATAAAAGAATAAAACCGTAAATGACAGCGGCAAGAACTAATCGGCATATATATATATGCTTCAGTACTATCTATTATTAAACAAGGCCGTTGATAGTACATGCGAAAGTGAAAAGAGCGTTTTCTTATTCTTTTGTTTTTCCTATATCGTCATCTATCGACATGAATGAAGGTTTGAGTAAGAGAAGACAGGGTGTTAATAAGAGATGGCCATCATTCTATCGCATTGCTTGCGTGATAAGGATAAACAAAAGAACTACACTCATAGACACAAAAAAGGATACGTGGCAGCAAATTGAATCCAATTTATTAGATAAGAAAATAAGGATGGAGATTTCTTTCATCAGAGCAACTATTACTTGAGCATAAAAGAATATACACGCATATAATGCAGATCAGGTAATCTCGAGTTCTTTTTTTTTCTGTATTCATAGGCGAGTGGAACAAAAGAAAAAAAGGTTAAATTCATTCATCTGCTTTTTCTCTTCTTCTTCTTCTGTTCGTACATTCAAACGAAATGGCATCGTAGTTCATCGTCTAAGATATATTCACTATGACAAGTGTTATTAAAAAATTCAATTAACTTTTCTATTGAGCAAAAAGAAAAGACAACACTAATTAGATGTTATATACACATACGATTACAATGCACTCTCCAGATCGATCAATCTTAACTATATAAAAGAGAATTTCAATAGGCCGTAAGATTTGCCTAGCACTGTTTAGATTGTCTATTCAACTACAACTACTACAACAATTTCTTTTTGTTCTTAGCGCAATAAATGATGAGAGCCATTTTGACTTCAGTTATTTCTTTACTCACGCGTGACTCGTTTTTCTATGGAACACTTAATTAGTATTTATCCGCTTTATACGCATGAGCATATCGCACATAAAAATTATCGATATTGTCTGGTATGAAAGAATGTCACACCATAACAAAATTAATTTCGAATCGTCTTCGTCGCATGTCTACTAACTATTCGATACGATCAATTTGATTGGTTATAATGAGAAAAGTGGATCGTATGCATAAAATTCATATTGAATATAAGCGAAGTCAGACAAATGATCACTTGATAATCATCTTGATTATGAAAATATAAAGAACCAAAAGAGACTCATACAGTCATATAACACTTGAAATTGTGTACATAGACAGTTGTGTTTTGTCGGCGATTCTTTTTCTTTAGCATAGAAATTCTATCATACAATAAAACATATACACGAAAAACAAAAACAAAAACAAAGATTTGACTCGGATTTATTTATCGTCATCATGAAGTTTTTTTGTTGATATTGGACTTGTACTTAGTGCAGTTTGTTGATTTTCATTGACTTCAATTAGATCACTATCATTGGGTTGTATTAATGATTTGGGTCGTTTGACTGTTGTCATTGGTTTAAGAAATAAATCTGAGCTTAAACGACGTTTTGATACTAATTGATCATGTCCACTAGATTGTGGATTTAATGATGATGATAACGAAGAATTATTTTGTTCAAATGCGCTAATCAATTGTAGTTCTTGTTCAACAAAAAATTTCTCTAAATAATCACTAAAATAAACAACAGATTTTGTATTTGTTAGTAAGAAAACAAAATGCGACTTACGTAACGTATGGATGTAAATGAAATCGACGTTTTTCAACTCGATTCTGTCGAACAAATACATCATGGCGAGCTGATTTTTTCCAAATATAATAGAAAAATATGAGTTCATTTGTAGTACGACTGGGTATCTAAATGTACGTATACAACGAATATTAATTTTCAATTGAAAAAATGAAAGAGAATTTATGACAACAAGTCCTTTGGGTCTTTAAATATGCTTCGCACTTGTAATAAAAAATCTGTTAAGTGAAAAACTCGCATAGACTATAGTTATCTCCCACGGGGAGCCGAACGTTTGGGAAAACATCTGTCTTATCTATTATTGCATACCGAACAAAATGATTACTATTTTTCTACTGTTGCTCCATTTTTGCTTCGCATTGTTGTTACGGGTTCGTTGGTTTTCTAATTTAACTGACGAATAAATCTATTGTGCAGATAAATAATTTATCTAGTGGATCTCAAGATTTCGTGGTTCGTAAACACAAAAAGAGTGTTACTGATTATTTTTCTACAATATCTCTTTATCAGTGAGTGTCCATTAAAACATATTTTTCACTGTCTTAGAACAATTTTTATGCTATTTCAAAATGTTTTTCAGGCCGATTCGCACAGTTATGAAGGGTTAAACTGCAAAATATCGATTTAAAGCTCATATATTTTTACAATCCTATACCTTAAACATTGAAAAATCTTTGCCACGTTCTTTAAAACATTGTTCAAATTGATCACATTCTGTTAACGACCATGGTGCAGAAGCAACTAAAAATATTCGAATCGTGAACGATTTTTTCTTTCGGATTTCAATTGAAACATACAGAAATTTTTATTCGTTGTTGGCAATCGAAGTTTCTCTAAAGCTTGATCAATATTATAATTTGATGTTAAAAATACTTCAAGTACATTCTCTTGATCAGCTGTACGATCTATTAATATGAGAAAAAAATTGATATATATTTTTTTTTAATTTAAATAAAATAACATACGTTCTTTAGAAGCTAACTTTAAATATTTCAGAACTGCTGTAGAATTCTCATCTTGGTTTGCATCAGTAGGTGGAGACCAAAGTAATTGATCATTAGGTGATTCTGAAAAGAAAATTTTCAATGCATTTTTCTCGGTTAATCATTCATGTCTAACCTTGATCATTCTGCTCAGTATATAGAAGTAAATCAGGAACAACAGCTTGATATTGATCACCAATATTAATAGCCTGGAAAATTAGAAAGACACGATGAAAATGAAATACCACAACATTTTTACAAGGACGTATAAGAGTTTATTCTAAGAATGACAATAACTAGTAATTAGAGATGCGTCGAACGTCTCGAGGATAGACAAAGAAAGTTCACGCGTCGTTGATACAATTGCATTCGATAAAATATCTCCTATTTAATTGTTGTAACTCTAATGGAGTAGAAATATTACGAATGATCCATACATTTCATTGAATGTCTGAGTGTTATATTTGTTGACAAAGACATTCATGAGGTTTTATAATCTTCTTCAATGAATACAGCTCTCTTAATTGTCGTTACTGAACGATTCTTTTTTACCCGAATCTTTTTTTTTATACAAGATATCGATTAAAATGAGAAACGATATTCATTGATACGATTAAAACAATAGAAGATTTCCGATATCATTGAGATAAAGATGTGATATTTCAGGGTTACGGCATATGCTATCTGTTATCGATCGTGACACTTACTTATCGATAGTTTACTTTAGTTGATAAACATAGTCGCAAGCTAAACATATGCTCTGCTTGTCTCAGTTATTGATCATTAACTACTTACAGATTCTAAATACATGATTATAAAACAATCGATCATTTTTTCTCTCACACTTGAATCCATACTGTATCGCATTTTGACTTCAAAAAGGATCATCTAGTCTAATATACAATATTAACATTGGTAATGGTATCGAAATCCTTCGAATACATGTCAGAATGTCCCCGCTAGGAAGGATTTAAGACACTTCTAAAATAAAAGTGGAAACTTCGGATTTCATCCGAGAGTTATGTGTACTGCAAAACGTACATGGAACATATGAGTCATTCTAGAATGTCTGAACACCAAAATTATCATGAGAAACTAGACACTTTGGTTTCTGGATGCAGTTTTTGTGCATTTTGAGATCGTTTTCAGGCGATGTCTCGTTAGAAAGCTATGATTTAGTTCAAAACTAGTATCAGATTCGGAATCAGCGTTAAAAACTGAGTCGATTTATATATGTTGTAGATAATTTTGAGAAAAATCTTTTTTTGAAAAATCCTTGTACTCCCCCTCAGGGATGGTCTGATCAAAAATGACAATTTTTTCGATAACTCAGCCATTTCTTGACGGATTCTTCTCATCTTCGAACTTGACTTAGACACTGATGAGACTGAACAGTGTAGAAAATTTCATCACAATCTGACTCTCCTTTCGAAAGTTATCGTGTAAACGGCCGGACGGACACACTGACCGATTCTAGAGTGTGCTCACTTTTTGAGTACACAAAAAGATGTTAATGTCACATCCATTTACTGTCTCACATTAGTAAGTAAAAGCTTAATAAATTCTCCTAAATGTATGTTTATTTACTTTTTGCCAATAGAATGAAAATGATGAATCATCCATATGTTCTTCTTCACCGTTTTCATCTAAAATTATAGAACAAATACATTTCCTATTGATGAAATTTGTTTTTGGACTTACTCATGACTGGATGTTCAGCAATTAATAAACGTTGATAACCACTATCATCTTCTTGATCAGTAGAATCTTCACTTGACGCACTGGTTTCTTCTTGTTTTGGTGTTGGCACATTTGCTATATGAGATGAACTTGTATACAATTTTCTCAAATCTTCAATAGGCATTTCACTTTCCTAAATATTAATAAGAATTATAAATGAAGTTCATTTTTGTTATTGAATATTAGTTTTTCTTCTTACAACAGTTAATTTGACTATTTCTGTTGGTAGAAGTTCACTGGTTACAGATATTTGTTGTTGTTGTTCTTCTTCTTCTTCATTTATTATTTCTATTTTAACATTATTCTCTATCTGTTCTTGTTCTATTTTATTTTCTATTTTTGGTTCTTTCAATAAATCTTCCGATTCATTTTGCAATGCAGCCATTGACGATATATTTATCTAAAGAATCTAGGATAAATGTTCAGTTGTTTAAATAGGCTTGATAAAAAGTTTTATTTTGAATTTCTTCAAAAAGAAAAAGTGTAATGTGAAAATGGCTCTTCTACAATAAAATATGTATTTCTAAGATCACGAAATATTTGTGTACGAAATGTCGAGAATAAAAAGCAAAAGCTACAATGATATTCTTAGCAGTAGATAATAGATAGAAAATTGAGTACATGAAACAATAAAAAGCCTATATTATTTATTATTCCCATGAATGTTTTAATCGGTCATTGACTCACTACCGAGATCTGATAAGACCGATCGTTTAAATGCATCAACCATATAGCGAAACTAAATAAGATAACAATGTAAAAGTATCAGTTCTAATAAACTAAAATAATCTTACTGCAATAATAGCAACAAACGTTCCTAGAATGGCACCAGCAAGAACATCAGTAGGATGATGACGATTGTCTGTAATGCGTGTTATACCTTTAAAAAGGAAAATAATGAATATCTTAAAATGAAATAGAAATAGAAATCTACCTATATAGGCAGCTAACGCAAAACAAAACGTTTCCATAACATACGGAAATTGACCAAAATTACGATAATTCCAAACTTTATGAATGTACAACTATAGATATAAAAAATCAGTCATTCGATATTTTGAAATAAATTTACGATTCTTACAGCCAAAAATATTAAACCACAAAATGCTATTGAGGCATGACCAGATGGAAATGATTGACTATAAATGAAAGAATAACTATATATATAGGACAAATTTAACAATCAGCAAAACAAAACGGGAAGTAAAATTCTGAATGATTAACGTGAATTGATGTTCTCTTCATCCGAAGCTGGGGATTTTCAAATAAAGATACCATAAGTACGTCACAAGAAGTTGGAAGCGACATTTTTTCTGTTGCATTCAACATTTATTAAGATCAACATTATCAATCAAATGACGTAAAATCATATTGACTGTCTTTTATAATGTCGACGTTTGCGCAGTTATAATTAGAGGTGCAATAGTTCAGCTCTAGTTCTGAGCGAAGGAACTGTTCGAAAGTTCATTTCGGTAGGAGCTGATTGATGTGAACAGCTCGTTCCAAAAGAGCTGATCTGATTGAACAGCTCTCTCTCTCTCTCAAGAACTGATTGATATTATGCCAAAAATACTATCCAAATCTGTCCATACACTTCAACATTCGTATTAAATTGTGTCTCATAAATGCTTTAAATACCATTTCCAGACAGCGCTGAAAAACCTGTAAGTATCACTTCTGAAAAAATGATAGATAGTTAGAGTTACTAATAGTAAGTAGCTCCCGAAAAATTGTACTTACTATCTTTTAGTAATCTTTGAAAAGTTATAAAGAACTTCCGAAGATGGCCCTTGAAAAATTGTATGTTATTTAAAATGAATTCAAGAAGATTTTGGATAGTATTTTTGGCATAATGCCAATCAGTTCTTGAGAGAGAGAGAGAGAGCTGTTCGATCAGATCAGCTCTTTTGGAACGAGCTATTCAAAACAATCAGCTCCTACCGAAATGAATTTTCGAACAGCTTTTTCGCTCAGCTCAGCTGAACTTTTGAGCTTGAGGTGATGCACCCCTAGTTATAATATCAAGTTCGCACAAAAGACTGAGGAACTATATAAAAGATTGGAAATTTACTTACGCGAGTAACACTTTGTAATAACTGCAGCGTTTTAAACGAACAACTGATAGATTATTTAAAGTTGAATCCTTTAAAATTTTTGAATAGAGCTTTTAGGCGAGCAATGTCTTACGATTATCGATCTATTCTAGTTATTGTATTCGCTTTGATCTATCGATCACAGCGATGATTCACACCCTTCCACATACCGTATATCATAGGCACCATCTTTTTGTTTAATAATATCGCTGGATTCTCCTAAGCACTCATAATTAATAATCCATTCATTTGAATTATTGCAAAAATCATGATACGAATATTTGTGAAAGCAGGATGGAATAAAATGTGGTCGTAATCGGCCAACAGTGACTTTGCCAATATTAGTCAGAAATGCAGTAACACAATTAGCAAATATAAAAACACCTATTAAAGAAAAAATAATATTTAATTCAGAACTGAATAAAGTTATAAATTTATATACCAATGATAATATACAGATTCCCTACCCATTCAGGAATTCTATAAATTTTTGAGCGAATTTGAAGTTCGTAAGCTACTTTAGCGGATTTTTGACGAAATAAATAATACCAGCGAACACATTCCGATAGTAAAATCTGAAAAGAAAATCTGAAAATCTACCGAATAGAATTGAATAGACGTAACATACGATAACCAGTGGTATTCCAATAGCACATAGAACTAACAGCCAAGTTGGAAAAACTTTCTTTTGCGGTTCTGCATGATATAAACTTAAATCCGAACATAAAAATGCTCGTCGAACTGGTTTAACAAGATATTTTAATAATAGCCATGTTAAAAGTACTAATTTACAAAAGAAAAAAAAACGGTCAAAAAAATATTTATGCCAACAATATGAATCATACCGATTGCAAGTGACAGACCATCGAAGACTAGTTTTAATAATGAAATTGGTTTTAATATTTTTTGACGGCTGAAATTCATGAAAAAAACAAATTCTTATATACGTTAAAACAGTAGGAAAAAACCTGCGAGTATCTTCCGAAATTGTTACATTCGAACCTTCTTGTTTTACTGTAGCACGAATCATTCTTGTTTTATTACTAATAGTAGAATATATTCACATCTTCCTACTCCTACAATGGCATGCTCTTTCTTTTTGTTCCGTTCTCCCTTTCTAGAGAAAAAGGAATAAAATACCTTCGTACGGCAACATTCGATGAATGAAACAGCCCAACCTCAGTTGATTGACCGTCATATTCTTGTAAATGTACTGGATAAGTATTCATATTTTCTAGTGGATCGTTTGATGACGTTGCACAGGAATCTGTCGAGGTTGTTATCGTTCTAATAAAAAAAAAGCAATGTCTAATTCAGTTGCAGCCACTTCGAATCTATGTTTTATTAAAAACAAAACAAAAATCTGTAAACTTTTAAAAGATTTCTCTTAGTAAGGAATTCATTTTATTTGAAAATAAAATAAAATAAAGCATTATTTTTTAAACGCGGTGAGTTTCCCAAGAGGTACCATGTCGATCAACGATATGAGCATCCCTTATTGGTATGTCTCTGCTTAGCACGGCTTCTTCATCTTGTACTATATACGGTAAAAATTGTGGATCTTGACGACGCCAATTGAGAATAAATTTAAATGTTACAAAAGCGATTAAAGAACCCACAACAGCGCCAAAAAATACATCATGCCAATGATGATGGAAATCACTTATACGTGTATATCCTATTAGAATTTGATTGAAAAAGAAAATAAACTCAAGCTGTTTTTTTTCCACTTACCAACATAACAAGCCAGTATAAGTAGACCTACTTGGAATAAATGACCAAGTATGCCAAGATGACGCCAAGACCATGATACGTGAATATACATAATTAAATAACCAAAACCAACTGTGATATGCATTTAAGAAAATATTTACAATAAAATTTTCAAAGCAAAATTATAACTTACAGAAAAGTGGTGCAGTATGTCCACTAAAGAATGATCGACTAAAATACAAGACACAACATGGTTTCTATGAGCTTGGGGCTATCTATAAACAGACCGTGCTTCTCGTACACTTGTAGTATCTGAGTTTAAACAAGTATAATTTGTTCCATATTGTAGATAAGAATTATATTGATTTAGTAGTGTGATACTCGTACAATCAATACTTGGTTGGCATACAGCAAGAAAGTGTGGTCGCAATTCTCCAATAAAATTTTTTGTTACTTCAAGTAAAACCCATGTTGCAAGATAACCATAACCAAATATAACTGATGTGAACGAAAATAAAATGAATGAACTTTAAACATGATAGTTCAAAAACAAAATATATATATATATATATACCAGTAAGAATGTATAAATTACGAACTATTGGTGCAATTTGATATGATTTATGACGCCAAAATAGTAAGCGTATTTCAAATCTTGTTTTTGGATATCGTTTAAAATAACATAGTTTACAAAGTTCAGTAGTCCATATCTAAATCATAATTATATTTAGAAGTTTTTGTTCATTTCTATTTTAGAAGTATTACCCAAATAATTGGAACACCAACGGATAAAATAACTGCAGCGTATGCTGGTATTGTGTTATCTTTATATGGATACTTTATGGTTGCATCCGAGCAAAAGAAACCACGTGTAAATGGTATAGCCGTAGTATTGGATATTATCGATACAACAAGCACTAAATATGCAAGAAAAAAGAAACTATTATATTTACTTGTGCAGTTAAATATTTATTTTACATATTATAAGACTGATCGCATCGATAACAATGCGCCATATCGTTTCAATATGGTGATTTTGATCATTTGCTGATTTTGATTCAGACGGTTCAGGCATGGTAGTTCCTTTCGACGGGAGCGGCTCGATCCGATTGTTGTTGTGTTGTTTCGACGAATGCGCGCTCGGATATTGTTGCGGCATGTCTATGAGTCAGTAAACATTACAAGCGCAAAAAGAGAGAAAGGTAACAGAATGGAAATAAAAAAAAACTCAAAGAATACACTTTTTGCTTACATCAAAAAAAAACTAAGCAGCGTAACTAACGCGGTCTCCTCCGCTCCTTTTCCCTCTCTTCCGGAGAGCTTACTTAGACATGAAAAGGGTAAAAAAAAATAAAATCACAAGCGCCTACGCCACTCTCATTCAAAAATGAAATTTTGCGAATAAAACTTTTTAATCTCGTTATTACAGAATGAGTAATCTAAGTCGAACATGGATGATCGTCAAAAAATAGAAATATGAAATTCTCAAATATTGGATTGCTAATTGACCAATTAGTTAACGAATACCCGTAGAGTTGAGTATAAGAACCCCTCAGAGCATTCATTCTTCTTTAAATGGATAAGTGATCAGTTATTTTATTCCATAATGAAAAAGAATTCGAATAATTATTTTGTTAAATACTAAATCTATCAAAATCTAACATAGAAAGATCGATTAATTAGGATTAGAATGTTTCAAGAGCAGTGGATGAACTTGTTGTATCGAAAATATAACTTAGAAAATTTAGACCGCATCGACATTTGACAGCTGGCAAAGTTCCAAAGTATATCTAATGACACGAGAAAAATAAATCTCAGTTTCTTTCTGCCATTCAAATATATTGGCACATTTTTACAATGAAAAACATCATAGAATAAACCAGTAGTAACTTCCTACGTAATAGAAAACACTCGCTGAATATCAAAACATCTCTACAACGCTCTATTAACTTCTCTATTACATGTGTAGTTATTGAAGACTCGCACAAAATAGAACCAACTTTTTTTCCTACACAGTTTCATCTAATTGAATCTTAAAGTAAATGTTATGCGTTTCGTCAACACAAAAGAATCATATCAAATTAACAAACGAATAATAGAAAAAAGCTTAAATGGTGCGATGTTTGAAGAACTTCAGGTAACATGGAAACCAGTAACTTAATACTCCAACTGAGATCAGCTATTTTTCAAGAAGTTTATGCACAACATCTTAACGATATAGGTAATAGGTATAGGTAATAAAGTTTTCAATAAGATGCCATATATATCATTAGGTAGTTCTCCTGTTTCGGCATACACTGTAAGAGTTTTTTTTAAACATTATCGTCTGAAAAAGGACAAAATGAGAAATAAATACTATTCGTGTGACGCACTCATAAGAAACTGCTAGCATCACAGAAGAGAAAAGGACAGAAAGTATATTTGTTTGTTTTGAGAAATGTCATAAAAACAGATGATTCATCATTTTTTTCTGTTCAGACGGAACTGTCAGGAAACGAATTAGAAATCAGCTACATTTGTTTTGATTGATGATGATGATGATGATGCTTTTAGCTATAATTTTAGTTCAAAATATCTGTAAGACAATACAATGACAAATACTTTTTCTGTATATGTTTCCTTGAAATATGCACGATGATATGAAAATTAAACTATTTTACTTCGCTGTCAGATTATATTTCACATACTGCTATCATTAATAAATCATGAAACATCGTAATTTTTAAACCAACAGCAGTATCGATCCTGCAATTTAATGGTGTCTGATGATTAAATCAATTTGTTGAATGGCGCTTTTTTTCTTATAATTGTTGCTGTCAAAGTCGGAAAATGTTCCTACCTGTTTTTCAGGCGACATTTGAGGATCGTTCATCATTTTCTAACAAAATTCACCTAAAATTAAGAGAAAAACATCCACTAGAAATATTCAATAAAGTTTTCCATTCCACGGATGAGCGAATATACAGAAAACTTCTTTGTTCTGTTTTTTTCCGATTCTTCGAAATGATCGACCAATCATATAGAACCAAGGTTTTATAGGGATTAAAATTCTTTGAATTAAAATTTTCATTGAAAAACTAAAACTAAATCAATCCATGTTTTAAATTATTTAAAAAAAAACGATAACTGCAATAGATGTCACTACGTATTTCATCTATTGACCGGCATAAACAAAGAACCACAAGAAAAGAGACGTAGCACTCACGCTCATTCATTCATTGGATTCAATCAAAATGAAATCATCAATTTCTTTTACACTTAATATTAATATTCTTCAAAGCTCTACTGCTCATAATATTCGACCGATTCTTCCGAATATTGTTTCTGATAATGATATTCAACGAACTATAACAATTAATAAAATATCTTCAGCGATTTCAAACAAAAAACAAGCACAGCGTTTAGCTAGCAAACAATGTTTTCTACCATTGACACCGACGATTAATACAATACCTTCACTGCCTGCACTCGATATTCAATCTAAGCTTGGTACAGAATAATCAGTTTTAGTTTTCAATCATTTCACTAGATTTTGTCTTACTATTTAGAATCGGTTATTTTAAAAACGGTTGATTGTGAAGTTATTGATTTATTTAATCAAATAGTAACAAAAACAATTGTTTGAGTCTGGTTAATTTTATAACAAATTTTTTGTTTTAGAAATCAAAACCCACGACAACGGCGTTCAATGATAATCTTTCTGTTATACTAGCGAAACTTTTACCTAGTGAACATAAATATTTTTTTGGTAGCATTGTTATCACCGATAAAATTGATTCATTATCAAATGATACGAACAATTCTATGTCACAAGTAATTAATAATTTTCACCTTTATTTATGAAAGCAAATAAACGAAAAGTTAGCATGATATTCAAGCCTAGGCATCAAGTTATTGAGAAAAAATAGGATAACAATCTTTGTGTACTGTTTATGTGTGATGGAGACTTCTATTGCCAAAAAAACAAACCGAAAGAGTTTCGAAAGCAAAGAATTCGTACCATCCAAGCTCATACTTTCATATGAAATATTTTTCACAAGTATATAATTCTGTGCTATTATCCGTTCCAGAAGTCAAGACAGTCGGTTGCTTTTTGAATAACGTTTGATAGGAACAAGATAGAGACCTGCGATTTTCACTGTTTGATAGCCAAGACCCAGACACATATTTCCACAAGCAAAATCTTTTCAAAGGAAAAATTTGAAGACCAATTTTTCAGAGGATCATTGAAAAACCACTCTGAATTTCTGGTAACTGTTATATAAGTCTGTTGATTTTCTTACGCATTCAGAATCAACATTAAAAACTGAGCCGACCACTACATATTTGGAACCTTTCACAAACTTATGTTTTCGTCGAGAAATTCACCCCTGTGGTTTCGCTCAGGGGTCGGTCAAAAAGTGAACTCCAGAAAAATTCCATTTGGACAGTAGGAAGCAGGTTCCAAGTTTGTAGAATGCTGTTAGAAGCCAAAATGGTAAATGAATAATCAACAAAAACAGCATTTTGATGGAATTTACTTTTTGACCGAGGGAGACCGGAATTTTCGGGCCGGACTTCCTGACCAATTTTATACAAATTCATTTAACCCTGAAAAAAAACGTAAATTTTTTGAAAATTGGTTTCTAGATTTTTTAGTGCCGAGCGAAGCGGCGTAGTGTTCTAGACCGTTTATTTATATACTGCAGTACAATAACGTTTTCCTGAGTAAACTGTATGCGTATGGTTAGCTTTCTATGTCAGTAGAGATAAAATAATACATGAATTTTACATTATATATTCTACAACCAAATCCATCTCTTCTTCAATTAATATCTCTTACGGAATACAATGATGCGTAAATTCACTATATTAAAGTTAAAAGCGTACTAATGTGTATTTGTCCTTGTTGAACTGTAAAATGCCTGTCTATTGAACTTCTCCAATTTCTCAGAATGATATTTTAAGAAGTTTATCGACAATTAATAGTTCTATCTTTATTCACATCGAAACTGCATCTATGTTACTTTCTCTGAAATCGTTTAATTTTTTGCTTAGTCCACTGTCTGATTATTCAAATTAAATTTTATTGTTCTTGATTAGCTTTCTTCTCTGTACATTCTACTGTTCTAATGTATTCGCTCTCTCTCTNCTCGGCACTACGTCGCTTCGCTCGGCACTACGTCGCTTCCCTCGGCACTACGTCACTTCGCTCGGTACTAAAAACTCTAGAAACTAATTTTCAAAAAAATTCGTTTTTTTCAGAGTTTAATGAATTTGTATAAAATAGGTCCGAAAGTCCGGCCCGAAAATTCCGTGGGCCGAAATTCATGTAACCCCTGAGCGAGACCACAGGGGTGGAAATCTCGACGAAAACAAAAGTTCGTGAAAGGTTCCAAATATGTAGTGGTCGGCTCAGTTTTTAATGTTGATTCTGAATGCGTAAGAAAATCAACAGACTTATATAACAGTTACCAGAAATTCAGAGTGGCTTTTCAATGATCCTCTGAAAAATTGATCTTCAAATTTTTCCTTTGAAAAGATTTTGCTTGTGGAAATATGTGTCTGGGTCTTGGCTATCAAACAGTGAAAATCGCAGGTCTCTATCTTGTTTCTATCAAACGTTATTCAAAAAACAACCGAGTGTCTTGACTTCTGGAACGAATAATAGTTAAATACTTTTTCTGGAATTTACCTACTTAACGAGAAAATATTATTTTAAGGAACGTCGTATTGTTATGGATCAATTACGTACTCTTGAATTTGTACAATTACAAGCATTTGCGCGTGTACTTCAACAACAAAATAAAAAGTAGAAATTGCTTTTTCTATTAATCGAAGTTTTTATTCTACTTTATTGAAGATCTCAATCGACAATCGATAAATTACAACAGAAAAACACTGGTATGCCACCTGCTCAATTACTTTCTGAATCAATTAAAGTAAAATATTATTTATCTGTCACTCGTACAGAATTTCATTTTTCTATATTTAGAAATTATCACTTGATAAAATAACATTTGCATTAATTATGGATCGTATACTAGGTAAAGTTGATAATCAATTATCATCTGTACGCAATCAATGTTATTTGTCTGCTGTTACCAATGTACAAGCATTAGTACAAAAAGATTTAGGAGCCACAACAATGATGATAAAAATTGATCAAGAGCTATCTCAACTACGTAATAAAGTTAATCATTTAACATCAAGTATGACAATTTTCATTAAGAATCTTTCGAATTAATTCTGTTCTTTAAATTTTCTAGCTAATGAAAAGTATAATCAATTGATTACTCGATTATTACAGTAAGTATAACTAACGTTACAATTCGATGGTCTCTTTGTTTTTAAATAGGGATATTCAACATGTTCATGATATGGCACAACATGACGTAAAAGAAGCACATAATATGCGTATATTTATACAATCATTACATGATGCTACATATCAACATCGATTTGAGTATGTTTTCTTTTCTCTACAGAACTGCAGTCATACTCTCACATTAGGATAAAAATTAAACATGAGCGAATGGTGATACTTTAATAGGGTTTTAGAGAAATTTCAGCTTAGAAAAAAATTTGTTGATTTAATTATTTTACTAGTCGAAGTGAATGCAAGATAATAAAACGATCGATGAATCAATTAGAGCTTGGATTTTTCGATAATCTTGTTCGCGTTCAACTCGATGGAAAAACAATTGGTCGTATTACAACTTGGGCAAAAGTAACACACGATGATGATGACGATGACGATAATATTGAATGTAAAATTCACTATTCGACTGAAGGTAAAATATTTTTGAGAAAAGAATCGAAGACTTTCAGGTTTTTAATTATATTAATAGAAAATTTAAATCAAAGTCAACAATTAGCTTATGAATTACTTAAACACGAAATCAATACCTATTGGAATCGTCCATCGACAAGCACAATATCTATGTCGTATCTGTTACAATTTATACGAAAATTAATTGAGTATTCACTTATTGCGAATAATTTAGCACGAACATTAATTGTTTGTCTTGAAACTTTACCATGTAAATTTATTGATAATAAGTAAGTATAAAATATGATTAATTGGATGTGTTGAGCCAATCTATACCCATTCCCTATTGATGAATATTTATTGATACGACAATATTTCATAAAGGGGTTATTAGTTTCGAATAACAAAATTTGTTTTTTTCTTTGAAGATTCACTATCGATTGGTCAACATCACAAATACGTCTTGACATTGAATGGGAACTTGATGAACGAATCTTTCGCAATTGTCCATTAAAGTCATCGTATTGCTGTCAACCACAACATAATGGATTGTATGTATATTAAATTTAGTTTTTTGATCAAACGTTGACGTCTTTTCCCTTTTGTATTCGATAGATGTAATGAACTTCAAGTTTTACTTGATCGTATGAAACCAATAAATGGTTCAATTGCTAGTCTGTACGAACAAGCTGAAAAACATATTCGACCATGGATTAAAATGCTTGGCAATATTCAAGATGATAATGTAAATAAACCTCACGGAACTAATATATCATTACAAAAATTGAAACAATCATTAGAGAAATTATTACTTGAACATAATTAATTATGTGTTAAATTTTACAATAGAGAAAAAAGTTCAATTTATCGATATAGCTAAATCAAATATTCTTATACATGTATTGTTTGCATAAATAAATTTATTCAGAAATAGAATTTCTTGTTAATAGTAATCATTGGTCGCGCGATGATATTGCTCAAGTTTATATTTTAATTGTTCAATATTCGTTCAGAGTGATATCGAGAGTGTGTAGGTGTTGTATCTTAATCCAAAACCCATCCACACCCTAGCTAAACAGAAGTTCATTAACAAAAGAACTCTAGCTGACACTGAATAAAAATGAATTAATCAAGTCAAAAGTCAGGGAGACAGTTTCCCGCCGTACGTATTTGACCTGGGCATGAATTATTGGATGATGATATTGTATTGTTTGAATAACGGACGTTTCACTAGAATAAATTCTCGAAGTAGTTGTTTGGAAAGATACAGAATACGAATCAAAGCGACATATATTATATATGCCACACTGAAAGTAAATAGTATGTTGTATATTTAAATCTTTTAATGCGCTCATAACCATGATTTTATTACTATCACTCATTTGAAAGAACGACTATACATAGTTTATCATAAACATGTATTGTTTGTAGTCCAACTGTAGCAAGTAAACCAAGCTCAGCAGGTTCCGAAGGAACGTGTATTTGTAAAGCAAATTCACTCATTTGAATATCATCGTCAATATCTCTATACAAAACCTAATATCTCTTGATTCAATGAAGATTTAGAAATAATACGAATCCTTTTTTCATCGAAATCATTTTTTTTTAGTTGCATATCGTTCATGAACTTGTGTACCATCAATTTGAATAGCAACATTAACAGTATCGGGTAATTTACCACCTAAACATTGACCTACCACAAGCGATATATGCATGGGAGGAAAAGCTCATTCCGAGCCATTCGAATGGCTAGGAATGGCTTTCAATTAATAGTTAGGAATTAGTGTTTTGAATTAGTTCAAACTATGCAAAAACTTTAAAATTCATTCGAAACATGATTATTGTTATTGTCGAAGCGCTCTGACTACAGGAAGCCTGTTAAAAATAGTATAATCGTTTTCCAATATGTATCAGACTTTATTCATTTTCATCACATTATGTTGTTACTGACACACATGAATATTAGTCATATTCATAATTACAAGTAATTTGCTAACAACGAGATCCATCATTATGTTGATAAAATAATATTTTAATAGAATCAATTCACGATGAAGCCTCCCAAGTTGACTCCCATAGATTCCAATGCATTTTTGTCCATGGATTCTGCACGATGTTCTCTAGTGAATACATTGCACTATTCTCAGTACGTAGTGGTTTCTTCAAAAGGTGCACTCATTTTTCAGACATTTTTCCTTTTTTTGAGTTATCAGAAAGTGAAATAATTGGATTCTGCTCAGAAATTTTGTTAATACATAGGCCGATTGAACACTAAGACACCATGAAAATTTTAGCAATAACAAATGTGTTCNTCGAAATATACTCACTTTTTGAAGGAATATATTTAAAAGAACATATTTATTATTGCTAAAATTTTCATGGTGTCTTAGTGTTCAGTCGGCCTATGTATTAACAAAATTTCTGAGCAGAATCCAATTATTTCACTTTCTGATAACTCAAAAAAAATTAAAATCTGAAAAATGAGCATCATTTTCCAAGAAAGTGCTATGCATTCAAAGTCTTTTGTTATTTTTACTATAACATCGTGCAGTATCATGAACAAAAGTTCATTGCAATTCGTGGGGTTCACCTTGGGAAATTCACTATAGTCAGTATACTTTCACAAAAATGTACTTTTTCGATTGAATATGCATACATAGATCTATTAGTTATTGTAAAGAGAAAAATAGACAAAGTGTTTAGACAACTGATTCCAAGCATAATGGAAAACAGATAGTAAAGAATTCGACTGGTCGCTCAGCTAGGTGACTATGTAAATACTACTACTACTAAATGTACCTTTTTTTTCGAATTCATTGAATACTATTGAAATCAAATTGAATGTAAAACATTTAATGTGACTAGTCTGCTTTATATGATTTTTCTTATCCTTGAAAGTTACTGGGATATTATAGAAAAATTGTCATTCATTATGTACAAATGGGGATGACTTGGAATAATTCTGAATCACGGATATCGCAGGTTGCCAAGGTTAGATGAGAGCAAGACTTTCAATGAATTAAGTGATTGATCAGAGGATTCTTACAAAAATAGTCAGAGTTAAGGAGAGTTTTCAATTTTTTTGAAAATTTATTATCAAAAAGATGCAATCACTTTGCTCAAGAAAAACAAAATATTTTTCGGGGACCTAGAAATCAAATCCCTGCTGTACGTTTAGAGTAAAAGTACTCCACATCTCAAATGATTTTTTTCCATTTCATCTATATTATTTATGTACTTGAATTCGGATAATGCGTAGTTTTCAATCAATGAAAATCTATTGATTTTCAATGATTAATACCACTACTTGTGAATATGGGTGTGGTTGAGTTAAGAATACAGTCACATCCACACACCCTAGTTTCAGTCTCTAATTTTATTTACATTGAAGATGCGCATATTAGATCTGAAAACCGTGTTTAAATTTCCTTCGAAAACCTTGGATCGACACCCGAGAACTTTCGTTCGTTAAATTCTATATATCCTCATATTTGAGACACAGAAAACAAAGACTTTAACAGAAG
>OENM01000258.1:0-71189 GCA_900239745.1 Rotaria magnacalcarata
AATGCTTACTGCTTCCGACAACCGGATATCGGTGGGAGTTCGCAGGAATCCGACTTTCGGATCCGTTGTTGATTTCCTCAACTCGGTAATCCGATAAAATCCTATAGGTTGGTAGGATCCTGCGTCGGATTGAATGACCTGGATTCGTTGTTTTCTTTTTCTGTTCCAGTCGCTTTATTGTATTTTATTTACGATTATATAATAAAAGGCCTTCCCAGGACAAACAATCTGATACTAGATCTGATAAGAATCTGAATCTGATCTTGTATGATCTTACGAGATCATATGAAAATCATACAAAAAATCGTAGTCTCTGAGATCTTATATCAAGTCGGGCAGTCAGATTCTTGAAAGATCTTACACATTAATAAGATCTTTCAAGAATCTGACTGTGCGACTTGATATAAGATCTCAGAGACTAGGATTTTTTATCAGATTCTTGTAAGATTTCGCCCATATTCAAAGATCTTGTATGTATTTCATAAGATCTTATGTCAGATTTTTCGACCTGGGTTGTCTCCAAAAAAAAATATAAGATCTTATTGATGAATCATACAAGAATCTTAGCGTAATTATTGATGTAAGATTTCAGAGACGACGACTTTTCGTCGGATCTTACATGATCATATACGATAAAGATGTACGATCGGATAAGAATCTGTGACCGATCTTGCTGTCTGATTTCTCGCCCTGGGAATTGTCTTGTAAAAAACACTTTGTACTCCACGAGCGTACCCCATTATGAAAAGAATTGTACCCTATGTGTACCCCATTCGGGACCTTAACAGTTGACAACCCTGTCAAGAACACAAATTAATAAGCCGACGTCAGAGATATCTACGTCGGGATTTCTCATTAGACAATAAATCCATAACATAATAGTCAGAAGACGTCATGCATAAAAATAAATTACTCTATATACTACCAAAAAACGAAAACTCAGAAGCGAATTATAGGCTTTGCAATATTACCTATATAAGTTTATTGCTTCGAAATTCTTACAAGATTATTCGCTGTCATTTTACAACTGGAATCTGACGAAAAATTATCCTAGTGATTTTCCACATGACTAGTTTGTCCTAGATCATAGTATTGATATATACAGGAGTCATTTTACATGAGTGACATCTTCTTGTTATCGACTAGATACACAATGTATTTGATTGCTCCATTCGAGAAACTAACCGTGTTTTTTCTTCTTCTGTTCCTTCTTTATGATGTTTGTTGGAAAGTGTTTTTTTCTTTCTGTATACAGTAGCGCAGACCAGTGTTTTTAATATTAAGTACCACAAGCAGAAGCAAAGTACCCGTGGTACTTACGATTTTGAAAAAGTACCGTGTTTTGCACTTTGCTCGGAAAAACAAAATACCCTGATGGTACTCTGTAAAATAAAAAAGTACTTTGTTTATTTGTTAGCCAATGGCTAACAAGAAGTAAAAACAATAGTAAATTGTACTTTATTTGTTTTTTTTGTATACACAATACTAAAGGTTAATTCAGAAAAATGTTTATTAAAACTAGTCAGATGAATATGTGTATTTTATCTTTTATCTACAAGCCTTTTGCATATTGTGTTTTTGTACAGAAACATTTTATTAATTAAAAATGGTCGATAGCATATATTTTTTCTTTGTTTTTCTTAAGTTTCTTCCTGTTGGTGCTTTTGGTACTTTATTGTTCATCACAAAGTACCACCTAACACTTGGCCAATAGAAGCAAAGTACCTAAATGTACTGTGTTTTAGATTTCTGTTAAAAACGCTGGCGCAGACTTTTAGCAGATAAAATTCTGTGACAGTTTTTCGCAATGAATTATGAAAGTTTTCAAAAGCAAAACTCATGAATATAGAACAGTCTCACTCACCCACTCACTCACTCTGCTTTATGAGTAGAGAAGAGTGGTCGTAAAACATACACGAATCAAAATGTTCCACAAACATTTTTGTATGTTTAAAGTAGATCTTGATCGATTAGACTTTTATTTTCGCTATTTTTATTAGTACGATTGATAGGATCAGAGGATGAAAAAAGAAGGTCATGACTCTTCTTTCTGAATAAATATTATGACACTATTAATGTCATATAAAATCAAATAGACTTACTGCTTTCTCTCTCTCTCGCAAATGTTCTTTACTTATGACATCATTTAGTTGAAAATAAATATTTTATAATGATAATACTTGTAGATAGTCTTCAAAATTACAATAGCAATCAGTTTGAAACTTCAATTTCGGTTATATAACTAAATAGATGACTTTACACAACTGGAGCTTAGCAAAAATATGCGGATTAGTTGGCTATAGCGCGGTTCTTTGGGGTATGGGCGTCGGAGCTATTCGCTATGGAGGACCATATATGTATCATACCAATCTACGCCGAAGTCTTACGGTGGCTACTACATTACCAGCTTCTTACGCTCTAGTATGCATTACTGAAGCAATATGTTCACTGAATTCACAAGATAGAATAGCCGCACTGGCACTAATTAGCGGTAGTACAATTATTCTCGATGGCGTCGCACACACATGGTTTCCAAGTGCATATGAAAATCCATCGTTACAGCAAAAAAGTCCTCTAGCAGCATGTTCTATTTCAAGATATGGATCTGGTTGGTTACTCTACTTTGTCGGCATGTGTCTGACAATCGTTGTATTCACATAAATTTCCTTGCATTACATATTAATTAGAACTGTAGATGATAGAATCCCGATATCCGATGTTTTCCACCTGTAATATTGAATAAAAATATCGATTAATGCTATAAAACACAAATACAACTATATTTGTGCATGTGTGCAACTTCGATTAATAACCACCCTTCTATACTCTTTACAGGCCTCTGAGCTGAAACAGACATATAACTATAGAGTGCATTGAATCTTATTACTTTTCTTTTTTCTTTCTATCAATGTGCGACATCACTTTTTCTATTTTTGTATTGAACTGATTATTGACCAAACAATGACGATGGGGAAAAAATCGTTGTTCATTTTTTTTCTGACTTAACTACTATGTTGTTGAGCTGGTCTTTCGACTAGAAATGGTTATAAAAACTGTTTCCGTCTACACATTGGTCGTTTCAACAAAACTGATAAAAAGTGGAGGAGAATTGAACTTTTCTCTTAATACACGTGTTGATGATCGTGTTCTCAATACTTGTTATTGATATAATTGAAACACGTACTTTCACTCATCATACCGCAATCAAGTTTAGTTGTATTATATAAGAATTCATTAAGATTGCGTCTATATACAGCACATACATCTTAGCATTGACAGATTATAATAATGTAACCTTGTTTTTCTCTTTTACAAATGTTTGACTACAATTTTAGAAAAATCATTTATAATGACAACTGATCGTGACATGCTGGAAAAATGTGCACAGATTGTTGCCAATGCACAGCGTATAGTTTGTTTTACTGGTGCAGGCATGTCGGCAGAATCAGGCATTGAGACGTTTCGTGGTGGAAGTGGCTTATGGAATGGTGCTCTGGGTTATATTGTATTGGGATTGTTTGGTACACCATTTGGTTGGAAATGGACTCCAGGCTTTGCTTGGGGTCAATATATTGACAGATTTTATAATCCAATACGTGATGCGCAACCAAATGAAGGTCATAGAGCCCTTGTGCGTTTACAAAAAATATATCCTGATATGTCTATCATTACACAAAATGTAGATGGTTTACATCAGAGAGCCGGCTCTAATTCTGATCGAGTGTTTGAAGTACACGGAACTGTCCAACGTAGTCGATGTATTACCAACGGTCATATTTATGATTTTCAGGGAGAAACTAATCTTCCAAGGAAATCTCCTACGTGTCGTGTACAAGGGTGTAGTTCTACTTTACGTCCTGATTGTGTGTTGTTCACAGAAAGCTTGCCACAAGATCAATGGATGCGTGCAGAGATAGCCACACAAGAATTAGGACACGGCGATGTGATGATCATTGTTGGTACTTCTGCTCAAGTGTATCCTGCTGCTGGATTACCGGAATCGGCTTCACGAAGAGGTGCCACGTTGATCGATGTGAACTTAGAGAGAACAAATTACTCTAATTTGAAAAATTATCAATATGTGGGTGGCACTGCTGCAACAAGTTTACCAGCGCTAGTGGAGAGAGTAGAACAACTTAAAAAAACAACGAATATGGTACCAAATAAAAATCTGGAACATTCTTCATAATTTTTTATACTGCTATAAAATTGTAAAATAATTTTTTTCTGAAGTAATTTCAACCATAAATTTTCTTTTTTCTAAAAAATTCTGTAATATTATTAAAGCGTCTAAATAAAGTAGACATCAGTCACATAATTGGCGAGTCTACTATATCTGAGTGCAATCTTGAGGGTATGGGTGTTTAACGATGCTGAGATCCACACCCTCATAGATAATAACCATTGACAAATAATTTTTTCAAACATAGAAATCCATCCAGTGGTAATGAGTGCAATTTTGTCTGGAACAAGTAAGTTAAAGAATTTTCTCCGTCGGCCAAAATGGATCCTCGTAAAAAATTTCGAAATTTTGTCGTATAGGGCGTAATGCAGTGCTCTTAACGGATTGTTTTGTGCGAGTAGGGTTAGTAATATTAAAGATGTTGAAAATTGGATGCAAATTTCTTCTAACGAATTGAAGAACATTTTTCTAGAAATAAAGAATAATACTGATCAATATACTTGAGTGAATGAATTATAAATTCTATCTAATTCCACATTGACTGTTCATTTTCTTTGAATCCAAAACGATGAATAAATTTCATATTGATGATTGTCATTCATAATTTTATTATAATATGTAAAATAAATTTTTTTTAGTTGAGTGTGTGTGTATAATAGCTACCATAATAACAGGTATTTCGATGCTGCTAAAATAATCCCATCAAGTGATACTAGATATTGGTACATACGATTCGAAGATGAATATACTGTGTTGAGCAAAAAGTTCGCGGTCACTTGCAAAAATTACTTGATGGTATAGAGGTTCTACCCCATCCGGCTTACAGTCCCGACCTTGCTCCTTCTGATTATTGGTTGTTTCGTTCAATGGTGCACTTTTTTCGCGGACGACGATTCGAAACTTTTGATCAAGTCGAAGCAGCGTGTCGTGAATTCTTTGAGTTCAAGGAGTCACACTGGTATCGAGATCAGATTCGGCAACTTGCAGAACGCTGGCGTAAGGTAATTGAGAATGATGGGTTGTATTTTGAAGAATAATTGTTATGGGTTTTGAATAAACTTATGCGTAAAAAAGAATTTTGTGCAAGTGACCGCGAACTTTATGCTCAACACAGTAAAATTCAAGTGAATAACATACATAATATACTGTTGTATTTGAAATACGGAATTGTTACATTTACTAAGTGTCGTGTTATAGCTAGAATTTGCTAGTTATGCTGATGTTGAAAACAGTAAATCTTATGAAATAACGAAAGGGTTTGAGTGTGCGTGTGGGATGTTGTTGTGGTGAAATGTGATACACATACTTGCACGCACACCCAATGCCGCAGCGATATTTTCGTATAGTCTCGTAAGTACCTTTTCATCTGGAGGAGACACGTTTTCGCAGATCTGAAGAAAGTCTTTTCTTAAGGATTTCGAGTTATTTTTCAGAAAGTTCGATTACTTTTGAATACTCTTGCATTTTAGCGTATGCATTACCAGCAATACCATAAGTAGAAATTAAATCTGGATGGTCTAGAGGCAGTTTCTTTTCATCGATATTAAGCGCCCTCTCATAAAATACAATTGCTTTCGAATAGTCTTCCATAGTCGAGAAAATTTTACCGATATTGTGGTAGGCAGTATCAGTTCCATGATTTCAAGTGCTTTACTGTAGAACGATATCGCTTTTGAGCCTTTACCAATATGATCGAATAATTCAGCAACTTTTTGGTAAAATGATATCGCTTCAGCATAATTCACTTTTCATGCCATTATGTAGTCGAACTGATTGTACATATGTGCTCTCATTTTTGGACGAGTCACTCGATTAACATGATTCCGATACTCTTGTTGAACTCAGTACAATTCACCCAACTTGAACTACATTTGACTTATTAGGTTCCATGGATTTATCGATCGAGTTTGTTTTCTCAATGATTCTATAACAATTCTGAGTTGTGAGTTCCACTTTGTAGAATAGCTCAGCACCATGACTTTGCCTTATATCATTGATACAAAAAATAGTATGCATAGAGAAAAGAATTTCTTGTTCAGAATCATGATCGTAGCTAGTTTTGTTGAGGGCAGCGAACAGCGTTGATGATTTCGAAGAGAACTCCTACTAACTCAGGATTGAAATTATTGAACGAGATGAGTCCACCTTTGACATACCCTGTCGTCGATAAACAGTATAAAGGATCGTATGTCATTCTTAATTACTTGTTCTAAATAAAGTTCTGCGATATGATTATGAATACCACCACCAAGCAGGCAGATGATTAAAATACTCATTTTCAAATTTATTTCGGTAATGCATAGTAAATTCTTCTATATATTCAATATCATATTGAATATCGAATATAATTTCGTTAAGTACCTGCGTGTACATGAATGCTTTGATATATTACTGTCCGATATAAAACTAATTATAATCGATGTATATGTATATAATATTCATCGCATTCTCGTGCAGCTTGTGTAAGTAATTTTAAAACGTGATTGATTTGTATGAAAGAACTTTTCACTTTGTACATGCACCGTTCATTCATGAGAATTCATCTGGTTGATGACTTTCACAAAAAAATATAAAATGAACAAGAGATGTATTATACGTTCACTGAGAGAACCAGATATAATCATGAATACTTTTCTATTACTAATCCATATTTGCTTGTTCGTTTTCCTCTTGAAAAAGAAAATTGCTTATATAGTAAAAGCTATCGCAATAATTTGAGAGTGTGAAGTGTGTATTACATTCTATCACATCCACAACCAAAAACATAAACAACATCATTTCTACCTGGTTTCGTTTATATCTATTCAAAAGAAGAAAAAAAAAACTTTTGAAGCATCCCATTCAAACAGATTAAAGCAAAAATGAAATAGATTGAAAGAACAAACACGGATGCTGCTGCTCTGTTTTAATCACTTTTCGCTTTTGGCAACAAAACTTTGTCGATGACATGAATAATACCGTTTTTAGCGATAATATCACTTGCAATCACTGTTGCATCATTGACTTTAATCCGATTATTATCCTTGCTCACTGTAACAGAAGCATCAGTCAAAGTCTTCAATTGTGTTGGTAAACTCATGGCTTGTATTTGAGCTGCAGTTATTGCTTTTTCAGGGATGACATGATATGCAATGAGTTCACCAAGTTCTGCTACATTTTTCGGATCTGACAAATGTTCAACAACATCTCGTGGTACCGCATTGAAAGCTGCATCATTTGGAGCAAATAAAGTATAGGGACCTTCGATATCATCTGCTTCAGTAACACCAATAGCTTGTAGTGCCAAGGCCAAGATTGTAAATCGCTCATCTTTATTTATCAGTTGTATAACACTAGGAAGTTGATCTAAACAAGTCATCAATTTAAATCATTGAACACATATTTTGAGATAGCGAGGCACGAAAATAAGTACTACCTGTTGAACTACTGGCTTGATGTAGTAATGTCAAGGCAGCGAGAATTAATACTGCGATGAAGTGCATCTTTCTTCTATTGAATATAGTTGTTATTGGCTGCCGTAGGTACAAATTGTTTTTTTTTACTTGTCAGTCATATCTGAGTCTATATATATCGAAGGAGAAAAGACAAAACTATTGTTGATGACATTTAATTAAATCGCTTGACATTAAACTAAACATGGTCTTTAAGGATTAAAATATAAACAATAATACAACGGAGAAAACTATATGCAAATCAGCGTACAAAGTTTTCAGTATACAATCGTAGCGGAATTAGAGTGTGAAACGTATTAATAGGGTTTGATTGTAGAAGTCTAAAACCTCCTTAATGACATTTTCCCAGTCATACAATACGAAAGATCCCTTGTTATTGTATTCGGTATAAAAAAAAAGTACGATTGTACGTAGTAATTTTAATCCTCTGTTATTATCATGTTTATCCGATTGAAGTCGACCTTTCATTTCTTGCAGAGATTAGAAAACATGAAAACAAGGAGGCTATTCTAGTGATGATCAGCTGCAAAATACTTCTATGTTGAGGGTGTAGGAGTAAGTACCGTGGACGATAGCTATAGAAATAGCTGTAGCCTATGACCAGCATTTGTTTTTTTTACCTGAAAAGAAAAATTTCCTTCGGTCATAGTTTATTATCTATCTATTTGTGAAAGTACAACAGTAAAATAGAAATAGAAACACTTCTGTGACAATTTTTGTTTTCACTATCATAATTTTACTGTACTCCATAAAAACAGCAATACGTAAATTGATCATTGTACGAAAACAAAAAATTAGTAGATCAATTATTTTTAATATATGTTTCATCACCATCAAATTCGTCACAGCTTATCAGTTCTCTTAATTCGCTGAATTCTCTATAGCTTATCAAATCTTACACGAAAAACTAGAGAAATAATCAAAGGTGGACATATGTTTCTTATACATTGTCTTAACTAAAACATTGAATTTCTATGAACAGTTCAATTTAGATTTCCAGTATATGTTCATAGATCATCTCAATCGTGTGTGAAATGAACGTCCGCACCCTTAACTTCAAGTTTATTTCATACAACAAATGACAAACAAAATCGATTAACATCTTTCGGTCTAAAATTACTGAATGTACAAGAAGCGCAAAGTAGACAATGATAAAATATCGTTTTTCGCGATCAACATTGATTACAAGGATGCTGAAGAGAAAAATCCAAATCCAGTCGATAAAATTCCCATAAAAACAGGTCTTTGAGCAACAAACAACACGACTAAAATCAAATTAGAAGGTTTTACAAATAAAGCACTCATTTTTCTAAAGAAATCATTGAGATCCACTAGAACTCTCGACATATTTGATACTTCTAAAGACACTTTCATCTATTGTAAATGAGAACACTGACGTAAAAGTCAGAAGACTAAATTGAACCAAATAAATTTAATTTATCAAGTTCACTATCCTATCGCATCATTCTTGAATTTCAAGCCAACAGCATCACTGAAGTAAACTTGCAGATATTCCACAGAAATATGTTTTTCTTCAAGTATCCAATGCATTCTCATTTTATGTGTATGGTTCACCTAACCAGCACGGCTTTAAACGAACGTTCTATTGACTTTTTTTGAAATTGAAATAAGAGATTATATTGACAAACTTTAAATTTAAAAATATAGTACTTTGGTTCTGATTTTCAAGAGTCATATGCTGCAGACCCCGATCATCCTTTTTTTGGAAGTTAGATTATAATAACAAAGAAGGAAAATAAATTATTGTTTCCGTATTCTGGTGGCATTTTGAGATGTTCCAAAAAGTATTCATTGACGGGAGTCAAATCTGAAGGATTTTCTGGATACAGATTCACATATACTGAATGCCAAAGCTCAATAGTTTTAGTCCTGAAACATTAGATAAGTAACACATAAAGTATAGATGCTCTCATTGTTATAGGAGAAGTTCTTTTAAGACTTTTTTCAAACTCGAGTCAATGAATAAATATAGAGAAGGTTTCATATAAAATAACACCAGAATATGGCAAGCAACCGATTAATCATATTTTCCTTTTGTGTTTCATCTAGTTCCGAAAAGATGCATTGCACTATTTGGTATCTACCTTCGACTGCCAGAAAAACTTAAGTATTTTGAACCGACATGATCGATATTCTGTCAGAATCTTCCTTGAGTGTGTGTCTGCTGTATGAAATGGAATTTAGTAGAACATTGTATTTGTTGGTAATGTATAAGTTGCATTAACGATACTGTGATGATGATTCTTTGTCCGAAAAGGTTTAAAGTATATTGAACAATTATAATTAAATACAACTGTTTTTCAACTAATATTGGCAAGCCATCAGGGAAGACAATCAATGGCACTGAATGTATGGTTTTATCAAGTTCAGATTGAAATGCCTGGATTAATAATGGCTATTTGATGAGTAGCCGATAAGAATGATGGTTTTGCTAAAAAACATGAACATCTTTTCAACTCATTATATGGCCTTTTTTTGTTTTTCATGATGAGCGACTTAGGAGTGACCCATGTAAAACAAATTTAGCCTAATAATCAACACCTACAAGATTTTCATCGATTGTTACAGCTAGAAATCGATGAAAGTCTAGCAATTGTCGTTGTTTTTTTGATTACTTTTAAGATTATAATCGAGTTTTTCGCGTATTTGACTCGATATCAATGTCTTTCATCGATAATCGATTCTCTGAACTTTCGACCAAAGCTCAGATAACTATTTTATCGATTTAGTTTTAACAACAGCAGAGTTACTCAGAAAACGCTGGCCGTTACGGCATTTCAAAAACTGGAATCTTTTTTCGGGTGCTTGTGAAAATTGTAAATTATTCTGTGTCAGATTAGTTACGGAATGATTGTACAATTACTAAATTAAAGTTCATAGTTCGAACTATAGAAACTGTGGTAGACCTTTGCTGGGATAAATTTTCGGAGCGTGAAAAGAAATAAAAACTAGCCGTTACGGAATTTCGCCATTTTTGGGCTTTTCTGGGGGATGGTTTCGTGAATATTTTTTCAGTGACAGTGCTACCAAAAAAAAAACTACGGTTTGCACATAGATAAGGAATTTGAGGTGCCTTCAACCTGGTACCTCTAAAATCCAAGCTTCGAAATTCGATTAAATGGCCATAAAACTGCTCGCAANCTGACGCATTGTTCAAAGATCGAAAAAAAATTTTCAATCATAAACAAGAGCAAAGAATAGATTTTGTAGATAATTTGATTCTCTACCTGATGAGATAGCTTTCGGAATATTTGAAAAAATTCATAGATCAGGAGAAAAACTCGAAATTTCCCCATTGAAGAGTGACCGATGCGCGACCGCGCTCAGTTGTGACTATTATCGACAGAGATATTTTCAGATAAATGACAATATTTCATGCAGCTTTTTACAAAAACAGAGCAAAAATGTTTGATTATTCTTCTATAAAAAGATGAATGTGTCTTCGTAATTAAACATCACAATCAATTAGTTACAAACTTTTTAGTCAGCATTGGACGTTGGTTATATTAAAGGGAAGATACACCCGCATCCACATTCACACCCTCAAGACTGTTGTAAAGAAAAAAATAATGCATTTCAACGCGTTATATAGATAAAACCATGCGTTCGAATACGTCAAAACGCAAAATAGCGATTTCTTGTAAAATTTTGCATTGAAACTAGGGGTGAGAAGTTATTGTTATTCGATTGTTATTAATAACAATAACAATAACAAAAAAATAGCAAATAACTTTTTTTTCTGAAAAATCTTAGTTTTGCTTTATAACTCTGTCGAGACATATCAGTTTTATTTGCTCATTGTTCTCCGATTGCTAGGTGATGACACTGATCATAATTTCGGTTACATAGTCTATGAAACTCTAAAAATCTCAAAATGATCATTTCGAGTATTTTTCTCGCATACATCTGAGATTCACTGACTGCTTTATAAGGGACGATTTCCCAATGCTCGATCGTCTTTGATGTGGTGTTTTGGTCATATATAAGTCTTTGTGAGACGAGATTCTAGGCGCCATTTTTTGACTTATGGCCGCTTCATAATCCTTCTAGACATCTACTCATCTCACAGAGGCTTGTGTGGCCAAAACATCACACCAAAGACGGTCGAACACTGGGCAATCATCCCTTATAAAGAAATCAGTAAATTTCAGTTGTATATGAGACAAATACTCCAGATGATCATTTTTGAATTGTGATCAGCGACATCACCTAGCAATCGGAGATTAATGAGCAAATAAAACTAATACGATTCGACATTGTTATAAAGCAAAACTAAGATTTTTCAGAAAAAAAAGTTATTTGTTATTTTTTTGTTATCAATAACAATAAATTATCACCCCTAATTGAAGCGCTGTTGCGCACAGTTTTTTTTTTCGTGAAAACAAAAAGAAAAAAAATATTTCAATTCCATTAAAAGCATTGCTGTTCTTTCCAGCTACCGTGCCAGCTTCATCTCGACAATCACTGAAGTGTCTGTCACTACTTCGATCATGGAGACTTGAAAATTGCTGCATTTCATTATTTCTCTTTCTGACAAGAGTAAAAACAACAGCAACATCGTAAGTTCAATTTTTTACATCATACACAGTAAACTAGAATATACATTATAGAGTATAACGAAAGATATTCTAGAAAAGTTCATACGAATTCTATATAGCAGTCTGAGTATTTTCTTTTTAATTGGAGAATCGAATTTGATTTTCATATCATAATGAAATATCTTTTATTTATTTTATTTCATATTGGTAATATACAGAGCGCAAATAAAACATTAAAGAAACTATTAACAATTGAAATAACAGATAGTGAAGTTGTACAATAAAAGATAAACGATACAAAATAAATACAATAAAAAAATGTTAAAGAAACATGTTTCACATACTGGACACTGAATTAGAAAATGGAAAAATCTATCACTCATATTAGTCTACAGTCGCCTGAGAAATAATGAATGCATAAGATTACCGACCATAAGTTACGTACCAAAATGAACAATGGCTTTATAAAGGTGATAATACAAATGATTTTCTAGAAAGTGACTCTGATTTTTTACTTTTTGTAGAATTTATCTTGATTTTCGATTGCAATTGAATTTCAAACATTTCAAAAAAGCCATTGTTGAATTTTAACGTTTTGGAAAATGAATTTTTCTGAAAATCAAGTATTTTCTGGATATCTCAAATTCGACGAATGAATAGAAAAAAAGCTGTTAGCGCAATCCCTGCAAGATTAACATGTGGAACACGATGGAACTCGTTTACTGGATCCTGTCTATCACGGTCTGTGAGTCTTTGTAGCTTTTCTGTCACTGTCTGTCATCACATATACAGCCTTTCGGTCACGGTCTGTATTTTGATCTTTGGAGTCGATAGAGACCATCACAGACCGGGGATGGATTCAAATTTCTACCCTATATACTTCAACACTCCTTTCAGATCATGTTTCACAAAATTTACAGTGTACATGAGATAGGTATCAGAATTAAATGAATGGAGATGTGTTGATGTTGAAAAGTGCCAAGCCCACCCCTATATCGATCTCCTATCTACGTTCATAATGTATACTCAAACTTATTTCTCATTCATTTTTTTCTTGCAGCCCATCCAGTGAATCATAATCTTGAATGATAATAAGTGGTACGCGCACTCGATGAATTTTTGCTCCTTCTATTCAAAGAAAAAGTGTAATCTTCGTATCCCTCCTATTGACATAACTTGAAAGCAAAAAAGAAGAGGTCCACAACAGCATATCCAAGAATTATTTGCACCAGTGTGATTCTGAGAAAAAATTGTTTGCAGCTATTCTACTTTGCCTGTTTGCTGCAACAACATTTTCGCTTAGATAATCGTCCACCACGGTGCCAATTAGCTGTTCCTTCAAGTAACCTCATTTATGCATAATATAGGACAACAATATTAGCTGCATCACATCCAATTTCACAACAACGCGTACAAACTATGACTCTTAAGAAATTCGCGAACTCTCTCGCTCTCTAACATTCGTCAGAAAAAATCTTCGGCTAACCCAATCATTCGTTCCCAATCCGTCTGTTAGTCACATTCAGGCCTACATCGATGCTCGCATTAAAACCTGAATTCTCAAGGCTAAAAGTGCCGAACATCCTGAGTAGTGCTGCGTCTGAAAATTTTGAAGAGACGATTCATGAAAAAATCGAACTCCCATCACCATAGCCAAACTGTTGAGAAATGTTGCCAGCCAACCCTCCCGCTTCTTTCGATTTATGTTTGCAAATGAAAGAGCATGATGAAACGTATGCAAATCTAAATTTTTAGAGAATTACTAACAATGAATGACTAGTTAAGACTGAATACACCCTTAACAGGTTATGCAAAAAACAATTTGCTCTAAATTCGATCAGTCGATATTTGCTCATTTTGTCCACAGTATGTTAACAGAACGGTTTCGAGTTACACCTCATTCTGTACAGTAAAGTTTGTTCCACAAAACTGAATATTTAGTTTTCCTCTAAACATTACTTTTGTATACAGTAAAATTCAGAATGCCTATACGAATTCGGAAAAAATATTCTAGGAATTCCCATATGAACACAGCGAGATATTTCTAGTTTCTTGAAAATACTGCATTAAAATTGAATTTCTATTGAACAGAAAATCGAACATTTTCTTAAAATCTGAAATTCGGATAGCAAATGATAAAATTTTCAAAATTCAGTAACCTTTAAAATCAGTTTTCCATAAAATTGAATTTATTTTAAATCCACGGTGTAAAAACTATAGAGTCGATAATCGAGCAAACCTACTGTATCTTTTGTCTCTCTACTAATGCCAACTGGCCCAGAAGTGTTTTTCAGATTTTGGTAGGGCAAAAATAGGGCTACAAAATGAGGGTGTGGGTGTGGTTACTGCAAATATTTTGAAACTCATCTATGCTAATCGCTTAGTCTCACACATACTCACATCCTTGTTGATCATATGAATAATGCCGTCGTATCCTCACGACGAAAGGTTGTTTCTTGTCTTTTTGATGTAAAACATTATCGTGAAATTTAAATAAATCAGATAGTGCATTTGTACATGCATATGTAGTTGGAATGCTGTTAGGCATGACAGCGGATAAAGTATTGATCACACTATACCAAAATGCACAGCAATAGTAAGAAACATTTTCTACGGTGCCCGTCTCAACGATCTTATGGCAGCGCTGAAAAGCACAATTCACTAGTTATACTAACTTGCAATTTTTCTTCAGCAGTTACTATGTCTTTCTATAGGCAGTGGCCGTTCTTCATTTCAGTCACTTCTCAAACAGACAAACATTTGAAAAACGCGCTTAAACACTCAAACAGGAACCGCGCGATGTGAGTTCTTAGCGCTTGTTAACAAAACGGAAGAAACGTGTTTTTTCAAATGTTGATCTGCTTGGGTTGACTATGCTCAAAAATAATAATGGAATTTACATTACATATCCGTTTCAGATACATTCTATTGGAAAATAATGAGTTCTGAACATAGCGATACAGAAAGTTATGATTCAGATGAGATCAATTTGGATACTGCCAATGCCAATACAAATCTGGAGACATTCTATCTTATATGGCTTGATCCGCACGTCAATACTGACAAGCATCTTTTAAAAGCACAGCAACGATTACGTGCTTTGATAAGTCATTTGGTAACGTTTGATGATGTGGATACATGTCGGAAATATATTTGTCAAGCGCCCCGTAATCATTATCTTGTGCTTATAGTTAGTGGTCAGTTGGGTCAGAAGTTGGTTCCTGACATTCATCATATTAATCAAGTCATCAATATCTATGTATTTTGTGCGAATAAAGCAATTCATGAAAAATGGGCAAAGGAATTTCAAAAGGTTAGATATTTTAACACTCGCTATCAAACTTCACTCTATTTATAGGTCACAGCTATATTCGTTAGCGTCGATGATCTCATTTCTCAAATCGAATCAGATAATAAATATAGACAAAAATTGGCAGAATCATTGTCGTTCAATATTTTTAATTTCAATGACGTTCAAACAGGACAGTCAACAATAGGTCTCAATGGCCAATTTGTTTATAACCAGGTGCTTATGGATGTCCTTCTTCGAATAAAATATAACAAAGCAGATAAAAGTGAACTCATTAAACTGTGCAACACGCAATACAGAAAGGACCCAACTGAGTTAACAATTGTAAAAGAATTTCAGCACCATTATACTTCTGAAAAAGCCTTGTGGTGGTATACCCGCGATTGCTTCTTATACAAGATATTAAACAAAGCATTACGCATGCAAGACGTTCATGTACTCTTTCTTTTGCGATCGTTTTGTCTTGATTTGTGCCAACAGCTACAAGAAATTCAATGCCAATCTAAAATTAAAGTCTATAGAGGTCAGCTGGTATCGAAAAGCGAACTGACCTCTCTTAAAAATTCACTAAATCAACTTATCTCAATGAACTCATTTTTTTCTACAAGTGTTAGTCCAGAAGAAGCTTCAGCATTCTTATATTCAAAGTATACCTCGACTGATCTAGAGCGAGTGGTTTTCGAGATCGATGCCAATCCAAACGTCGTAACTACGAAACCATTTGCCGATATCAGATCACAAAGCGCTTTTGTTAAAGAATCGGAGGTGTTGTTTATGTTCGGTTCCATATTTCGTCTTGGTTCGATTCAGCAAACCAGTGATAATATTTGGAGAATTAGAATGACTTTGTGTGGAGAAAATGAGTCGGGTTTAAAAACAGTGCTTCAACATATCACCAATGAATACGGCAATAAAAAACCAAATCTTCATTTATTGGGAATGGTGCTGTGGAAGATGGGGAAATTTGATCTCGCTGAAAAGTACTATCATCGTATGATCAGGGATCTTCAATTTAATGACCCCTTGATCATTGATTTGTACACAGATCTCAGTTCTATAGCTGCCATGCGAGGCTCTCTTGATGACAGTATTCGCTGGAAGGAGAAGGCACTGGAGATTAAAGCACATCCAGCACATAACACCACTGGTAAGGCTATTAGGGTGCAACGCTAACTTTTAAGCACTTCATCGATTTAAAAAAGAGCATTAGTATATCTTTCCAAGACTTAAGATTTGTATTTTCAAATAAAGTGCAAGGCAATTCCAAAATTGCGTCCATTTTTTGGATATTCTTATATGGATTGATAGAGTTTGCCGAACTTTATAAAATTGAATGTCTGAAAACATTTTCGGATCTAGATTGGCAAAGAAATTTTGTAAAACGTTGTAGAAAAACACATTTTTCATATAAAAGTAAATTCAAGCTTTCAATAAAGCAACTTTATCTGATTTTTTCTCGTTCTTAAGGAGATTCAAAAAGTTTTTGAAACATTCAATTTTATAAAGTTCGGCGAGCTCTATCGATTCACATCAAAATAATACCCTTCGTGTTTTTATACGTAGCGAGACGGTGCTTTGCCTTTAGACATAGTACCACATATGCGAATATGCATTGGTCAGTATCTTATGGGTGACACGTTTAGATAATGCTCATAGAGTACACTTCTATTGTTCTATTTCAACAGTTTCCTCTATGAGTAACAATGGTGAACATGATTGAACAAATCTTAAGCACATATTCGTATCCAAAAATTTTAAATAGCGACTGTTTGATGCTTCAAGAAGTCTATAATCTTCATTGACCGCTGATAATCCCAATTCTCGATAATCTTTATCTAATTTCAGCGCTTCCACCAAGAGTACTAGTGGCTGCGTCCGCAGCAGGGTCAACAAAGGTTGCAAGTGTTGCCTCATCAACTCCCACCAAGAGTATTTATTATGAAATAGAACAGCGCATTGCTCAAGTTACAGATAGTAAGCGTATGATGTTCGATCCAACACAACTACATAAGTGTAGTCGAGAGACAAGAATGATGGCTGTTGCTTGGATTATGGTTTGCAAATTCGATTGTAAGCTGTATGGTGGATTTGTACGTGATTGGATAGTTGGCCAATATCTAGGACGCCCAAATAATATAACAGCTGATAATTGGATTTTATTTAACGATTCGACAGCTCATCTACACCCAGAAATAGTACCTGCTGATCTAGATTGTTATCTGCCGACACATGGCTTGTATGATATCGACGAAATATTGAATGAGCTAGCAAAATTACAAATGGTGGTAAATGTGCATCGGGATCAATGGAGATATTTATTGCTGGTGGATCAAAATGTAAAAACGGGTCCTTTTACAATTGATTTGATCACACCACACATCGGTATAAATAAATACGACCGTATCGATTTTGATGTAAACAATCTCTTTGTTGAAAAGGATTGCACTAAGCATTTGGGCATGCGAGTTGATATAACATACCCTCCGTATTCAATTACTTTGGAAAAAATAGTCGATAATATACAGAAAAAGCGTTTTTATTTATTGGCCGGGCACGATAATAAGCCGTGTGGAAAAGTTATTGAAGAAAGAATGAACAAAATGATAACTCGGGGCTGGAAACAAATAGATGAAACTCTACCGCCAGTTGTACCAAATCCGGGCCCACCATCGAATATTGAATTGACGCCGGTACCAAAGACTTCACCTGTTTATCAAAAAATATTCGAAAAAATGAAATTAACTTTTGGAGGAAACGACCTGAAAATCATTTCCATCGAGCAAATCAAGAATGCAGAGTTAGAAAGCATATATGAGCAAGCAAAGAAGGTGATTCAAAAACAAACTGAACTTCCTGATGGAAATCAAATGACGTTATTTCACGGTGCTAAGGGTAAATAAGGATATCAACTGTATAGGAACTGAATTAACGATGAAAAGAATTTCGCATGATATATACAATTTTACTCAAGCTTTCTCTTTTCTTTTTGAATAGGGAAAAATATTGATGAAATTTTACAATACGGCTTTCACGACCAAGTTTATCGATATGGGAATTGGGGTAGGTTGAATTATTTTCGAAGTAAATTTTGTAATGCTCAGAAATTGTTTTCGCAGATAAAACTTTGTATAAATAATATTGTGCTCTATACTTTCAATAATGTGGTTCAACCGAGATGCTAGCGTTTAAATAGTATGTGACATCCTCTTTGTCATGACAGAATAAATGGTGTTGGCTACTGTGCTCATTAGTAGTTTCGTTTCAAACAATCCATGTACAAAAAGTTAGACCACCAAAAACGCTAACGACATATTCTACTTTATTTATGACAGTGAAGAGGTGCCCAAGATATGAAACATGTAACTCTCGTTCTATAGTATATGATCATTGGCAAAAAATCGAAGTTAGCTAATAATTTTGCATAGGCTACAGCAGCGGTGCGATAAAGACACTTTTCCAGTAGCTCCACTCACATGAATTTGAAAAAAAACAGGGTAAAAAACAGTTTTCTTAGCTGCATCTATATCGTGATAGTAATACGGCAACAGTCTACATCTCGTCATAATGGACATTTATGAGAAGACAAATGGATGAGATTGCCACTAGATTGATACTAGAGAAAGCATGAACTTGGATCATTGTGATGATTAGTAGACGAAATGAAGCTCCTATACCATCATTCATACCTTGACTTAGATGCAGATAGACAGACTCGCACAGTATCAAGTATTGAGAACAAGTTTCAGACATAATATTATGTTTGCTATTCCTTTATTGTGAGCAGTATCTTGATTCAGGAATAACCATTTCAAACGAAGATAACTACAGTCGTATTCAACTCAATCCTAAATAAAAACGAATCAAGACTTTGATCACACCCACACCCTAAATTTACATTAAATCGTCAAGTTAAACCTTTTTTCGTTTATAATTCAGGTTTGCCACAACGAACTTTGTCTTTCATTTTAGGTAAGGGAGCTTATTTCAGTGAAAATCCAAAGCTTCAGCATGGGCGCACGTTTCCAGACGACGATAATGAACGTGTTATGTTTCAAGTCAAAGTACTATTGGGCAATGCACAATCACTTAGTAGGCATAAAATTAATTTAAATTCGGTGCCAGAAAACTATCACTCAGTTCATGGTATTTTCCCTCAATTGCCAGACTCTGACGAGTTCATCATCTATCGCTATGGACAAGCTTTGCCTCATTTAAAAATAACCTACAGATCATAGACACCAATTATTTGTTTGAAATATACAGCACTGACTAATTCCTAGCACTTTGTTCCAAAGAAAAGCTGATGCAGTAAATAACGAATAGACTTCAAAGAGTTGATTGGCATTGAACAGATCGGTTCATTTGGTTATTCGGCTACAGGGCTTCGTTTTTCTCAATTAAATTGTAATGTTTTGTGTATCAAATTTTTACGGACCAAAGCAGTAACGAATGTCTGTTTACTTGTACAGATGTCCTTGGCACCTATACTTCGAGACATATTTTTATGCTGATACTCAATTAGAAATCTTGTGTGCCAAACTATTTTTACTTCAAGTATGAAAGCACATTTTTCTCCTTCCTTTGTCATTAAAAGATCTTTCTCTTTTCTTTGAAGTTTTCCCAATTGGAGTGTTGATACTAGAGTAGTAAATAGCATTTAATTCTTCGCGATATTCCAAGAAACAACAGATCTAAATCCTGCATGCGAATTTAAAGCTGAATTTTATACTTTGTTTATAATACTAATCCTTCTTCAGTAACCAGCTATTTCAGTTATGTACATTAGAGTTAGATCCAAAAACAAGACTACCATACAGTCGTTGTTTGACAATCAGAAATATATTAAAAGATAAGATCAGTCAAAACTGTACAAATAAAGAACTAAAGTAATAAAAGCCAACGTAGAAAAAATGAATATAAAAATAATTTTAAATTAAGAGAGAATTTTAGAACTATCTCTTAAAACAAGTTGTGATTGAAATGTACGAAACTCAAGTTTTTGAATAATTCTTCATTCATAGACGTTCATTTTGATAACATAATAACGCCTGCTCCACTGGAAACACGTTAAATACTTACGATCTTATATAAAAATTTTAATATTTTCTATACTTTACATTTGAAGCGATATGGTGTTTGCTTTAGAAACCATTTGTCTGTGGATAAATTTAATAGTTTTTAGATTGCTCGGCCATTGTTTTAAAGCAGATTTCAAGCGTCTAGGTAATAATTTCTCTAAATTATCTTTCAAATAACAAAATAGATCTTATGCGTCGAATGTTGTGAGATCAAATCATTCTTTTTAATATGAAACTTCAATATCCAGTTAAGAAATTTTTCATCGAGAATTTACGTTAGAATTCTTTGTGCCTAAATTGAAAGCGTCATATCAATCAGTCGAAAACGTAGTGAAGAAATAGCCGACCTGATTCAAGTCAGATTCTTATGAACATCACCGAGAATTATATCTATGATAGTTACCCAAAAAAAGTATCACTATATATATTTAGCATACATCGTTTTGCAGGATATCAAACAACGAGAATGGAAGTAATTTTCAAGCGTCTCATAGCGAGGCATTCGTATTTCAATAAAAGCAATTTTCACTTTCCTCTAGTTTTTTTTTTACAATTTGACCTAACACTACTCATAAAACCTTGTCTGAAGTAGTCAACACTTTAGTAAAAAGCTTCTGTACATATAATTGCAAGAAAAATCTCAAGCACTCTGTCATTCGCAAGTAAAATACTTTTACTTGTCCTAGCGATGTTGAGAGCATACACATGGATTCTGGAGAATTCGTTGGCGATTCTGTCTCGTGGGAAACAAATAAAGGACCGAAGCTTTCAACATCGTTGATTTGGACGTTAACACCACATCAAAAAATTCAATTTCTACCACCTTGACACGCAGTGGAACATGAAAAATGATGAAAGTTTAAAATAACGAAACTTTTTGCTTACACATCATTTTTGTGTACTCAAAAAAAAGTGAGTACACTATAGAATCGGTCAGTGTGTTCAGCCGACCGTTTACACGATAACTTTCGAAAGGAGAGTCAGATCGTGATGAAAGTTTCTACACAGTTCAGCCTCATCAATGTCTCAGTCGAGTTCGAAGATGAGAAGGATCCGTCAAGAAATGGTTGACTTATCGAAAAAATTGTCATTATTGACCAGACCATCCCTGAGGGGGAGTACAGGGGTTTTTCAAAAAAAAAGGTTTTTCTCAGAATTATCCACAACATATATAAATCGACTCAGTTTTTAACGCTGATTCCGAATATGATACTAGTTTTGAACTAAATTGTAGTTTTCTAACGAAACATTGCCTGAAAATGGTCTCAAAATGTACAAAAACTGCATCCAGAAACCAAAGTGCCTAGTTTCTCATGATAATTTTGGTGTTCAGACATTCTAGAATGACTCATATGTCCCATGTACTTTTTGCAGTACACATAACTCTCGGATGAAATCCGAAGTTTCCACATTTATTTAGATTAGCAATTGATAAAAAAAAATAACAGCGGTCAATACTGATGAATCAACCGATAGGTCGCCATCATTCATTAATAATTTTCAACTACAACATAATAATTCAATAGTCACTGATTAAATGTCATTTCAAAAGAATAATCCATCATCAAATTCACCATCACCATATTAAAATAATACTCCAATCTTAGCTGGTATATCACCGCTACAAAGCAATGCTTGAGGTTTAAATATTCCATCCACATTAAACAGTAATCTAGCTACAAGCGTTCCCGTATCATTAGACAATGCATTGATGAACAAAACAATAAGAACTAGGAAGAATCAGCATCACGATGAAGAACATGAATAAATTACGAGCGACTACGATCAAAAAATGCAAGACATCAATAGCAGAATTACTAAAAATCGTGAAGAGATGAAAAAATTGAGAACAGAAAAAAAAAATTTACCGATTTATTCAATTAAATTATTCGCTTATTAAGAGTTAATAAAGGTAGATTTAAATAAATCTTTATCCTTTTTCGCATAGGTAAACCGAAAAAACAATAAAAAGGATCCGAAATGGCAGTTGTGGTGGTCGTTTATGGCCCTCGTATACAGAGTCCGTAATTATCGATCTGGAAGCTTTTGTTATTTCCAAAGTTTTCTTTCTTTATTGTTATATTAGAACAAAAAAATTAAAATAAATAAATTTTGCATTCAAAGAAAAACATTATTCACAACCAATAAAAAGGACATGAAGCAGTGGAAGCGGATTCATCGACAAGAATATTTGATGTACTTGAATTTGTACGTGTTTGAAATCAATAAAAAGAACCCGAACTATTCGAATAGCTTTTTTTAGAATCATTAATAAATAATTAATTGATTGGCTGTTATACACTTGAAATTGTGTTACAACGATGAAAAATAAATGCGGAAACATCGGATTTGCATCCGATCGTTATGTGTACTCTAAAAACTGAGTCGACTTATATAAATCCCTACGCAGAATAGAAGCCCACTCTCTGGATTAGATTCCTCCGTTGAAAATCAAGGTTTGCTTCATGAAAAATGAACTAAAACCGATGAACAATGAAAGGATGAACATTTCTCTATCAAATAACGCAAAAACTGGCATCAAGACATGCTTTGTTACAAAATTATAGCTTGCGGAACAGAGACACCAGCCATAGGCTTCTATTCTGTATGGGGGTCTATGTTGTGAATAATTCTGAGAAAAAAAAAATTTTTTGAAAAAATCCCTGTNCCCCCCCCCCCCCCCCACCCTCAGGGACGGTCTGGTCAATAATGACAATTTTTTCGATAAGTCAACCATTTCTTGACGGATCCTTCTCATCTTCGAACATGACTGAGATATTAATGAGATCATTGCGTGTACAAAATTTCATGACAATTGGATGAGGCTTTCAAAAGTTACCGTGTTAACAGCCGGGCACACTGACCGAATCTAGAGTGTACTTACTTTTTGTGTACTCAAAAAGTGAGTATTATAGTAATTTTTCAATGATAGTATATATTGTGTTCTCATAGTTAGATGGGTTTCAATATGACTTTTCTTTATTTAAATGAGATCTGTCCAGTGTGTTACAGCCAATAGGGTAAAATAGATTCAGCTATATAAATATGTTTGAATAATATTTCATAAACACGTTGGATTGTTTCTATATTCAAATGTTGCCTTCACGCTGGAACATTCGCAAAGAAATATTTTACTACCGGAAAGATCATTGTTGGTTCAATATATGAAATATATATGTAGATGAATCTTTTTTTTGTTCTATAGTTGATTGTCATTGTCGAAAATTATTAGTATCACATTTTGATTCCAATTAACGTTATGAATATATTTTCTTGACGAGCGTGTATATGCACGTAACTTTCAAGGATGTATCAAGTATGCAATAAGTCAGAACAGTAACTAATATCTGAATAATAATAAGATGTTACATTTCTCGTGACAAGACACATATATGTAAGTCAAAAAGATAGCAAATAATGAATGAATTGCTTTGAAGGCTATATAAGCATCACTTTTCTATTCGATCATCATGTACAGACAAGCGTAATGAATGTAGATTGCACTCCAAGACACTTTATGCTTTCCTTTCTACTGTCGTTGTTCTTCAAGTTTTCTTTACATGTTGAGAAATGCATATAGTCATAATGTTTTTCCTCTTTATCATCTATAATATCCGTTCTGATCATTATCATCATCTTATGTCGACTACTACTACTAATACTTGACAGTGACCATAACTAATAAGCATTTATTGTAAGACATATGTTGTCTATACAATCATATGATACAACAACAACAAAAAAAAACGAGAATATTAACTTGTCACTTTGTTTATGTAAGATTCAAACTTTTGTTCGTTATTTTTCAATGCTTATGAATTCAATCAAGTATTTTAACTAAACAATGTAAATGGTTCTCTGCTTCTTTTTTGTGTTATGTAACATTCAATGTAATTTGTGGGGGGCGGAAGGAAAGTAACCATCATTGATGCATAGCAAACAAAACTCTTTCTTCTTTTCTCCTTCTTATATCATCGTAAGTTGATCCTTAATTTGAATGTCTACAAGGGACTACATTGGTCAGTCAAAGAAAAAAACAAATCTCTCGAGGACTTTTTTCTTTGCATTTCCGATATCTGGCTGCATCGATAAGGGCATTGTTTAAGAATAAAAATAAAATTGAAAAAAGTTTTCAATGAAACTATCAACGTGAAATCTATCGACACATTAATCGAATTGTTCTTCACACGCATTTTCCTTCTTTTACTCGCCTTGCAGCACGCAATTGATAATTGGCGTCGAAACAGGATGTAACCCCTCGGGACTAGTTGAACATTCGCCGAAGAATATCAAACCTCGAAAAGAAATATTTTGACAACATACTTTCTCTTCGCATTTATCATAGTAAGATGACATATTACCATTTGTTATTAATCGATTTAATTTATTTGTGATCTTTTGACTTAAAACTAAGCATTGATCATTATAAACTATCAGTCGGACATTCGAAAACGAAATCTATTTTATACACATATCAAATAGAATTAGAAATGTGGGCGTGGGTCAATCAGTCATGCAACCTGTATCAATGTTATTATTGTTGTTCTTACGAAATAGGCAGAGAGAGAGAGAGAGAGAGACTATTTATCATCTAATCTAGCTCTACCTCTAAGACAATGTTGAGCCTCTGTCATCACTTTTACACACACACAGACATATACATTTACAATTAAAGTGAGAGAGAGAGAAAATAATGACAGATAGATGCGCAATATGTAGATGATTTTGCCTTTCTTTTTTCTTCTGGTGTTATATCTTGATTGAACACACAGCTCTATAAACTTCAGAGACAATAAAACTTTATCTTAATCGATCGCGTTTTTATAGAACACAGGTATATCTTCATTCGATTAAATAGTCACAATTATCATTGTCCATTTGTTGGTATTCAACCATTGTTTATATCTGGTTTTAAATAGAGTAGTAACAACTATATAGAGAAAAGAAGGAGTGAGAGAAGAAAAAAAATGTTTAGAAAGTTTACTCGCTTTCTGTTTCTCTAGATTTTTTTGTGCTTCTACAAGAGTGAGTGTGTGTATACGCTACGTTGATGACAAAAAGATGAAGAAACTCTTTTCGTCGATTCCACCCCGATAACATATAGATAAAACCATTAGAAAGATATAGCGAAGATAAGAGAGAGAGAGAGAGAGAGAGAAAGCAAAGCAAAGCGAAAGGAAGAAAGAAACATTCTTAGTGTAGATCTGCCAAATATGCTATTGTTATTTTTCTTTTCGATGATCGATCTACTCTTCTCGTACTATCATTACAATATTAAGAACAACTCTGAATAAATACACTTGAATCTCTCGGAATATGAGTGAATCTTTAGATATTTACAAATAAACATGTAAACTCTATCGGAAATATCCTATGAACATTAAACAATGGAAAACAACACTATTCTATTTATATTGGTGCTGATGTTTATTTTATATGGCCGAAGTATACAGGTAAATATAATAGATTTATAGATGTTGTCCTTCTCGCCCGTCCAGACTATTATGTTTTTTTTTATTCTTTGAGGGTATAGACAGATGTCAAAAATATCTGTCCGTGAGCGTTAGTCATTGTGCGAATGGACAACACATTTCTCATTGCTTATCAATAGATGATACTTAAAAGTAATCGTAGACAATAGTAAGGTCCGTTAAATATTTAAAATGTGCAATTTAACATAATTATGTTTTTCATTTTTCACTTTCAAACAGACAAAGGAAAAAGTTCATTTCAATAATGGTTATTCCAGTTTAGGCTGCTCGAGGCATTTTAGTAGCTGACTATTTAACTAATGTAAAACGTTGTCGTCTAACTAAAACATCCTCTAATGAAGAATTGATTGTTTTTCTTTTTCCTCTCTCACTCCTGTTGTTACAACAATCATTATATTCTTTTGTAAAGAATAATCGATACATTCTCAGACGAATGTCAAGTATGCCTAGTCATAAGCTCATGTAATCATATGTCAAACGAAGAAGAGAAAACGTTAATAATCTCACCGGTAGTGTGCATTGATACTTGTGCATCTCAATAATTATGTTGAGTAAAAAAGAAAGAAAAAAAAACGTCCTCATTAATCATTCAACCATATTGAGGAGAGCTGAACAACCTATTTTATTTTATTCTTATGATCAAATAATCAATAATGTTTTTCTTTAGTTATGTCAACCACTCTTAACGGATGTTATCATCTTGACTCCTATTGAAAATCGTTGTTATTCAATTGAAAAATGTTATTTAACATTTACTAAAAATGATCAGATTATTACGTTCAAGCGTAATAATGATAATAATAGTTTTCCAGTATTTTTCTCAACAAAATTTAGACTTTTACTCCAACACGATCTTCCTAATGAGGAAATTTTATTTTCATCATTATCGAAAAATAAAATAATAAATACAACGAAATTATCAACGAAATATTGTTATAGAGAAAATAAACTTGTCAAACGAAATACTCAACCATATGATCGATCAGGTAAGCAATCATCTCAAGTTATGTTTTGTTTTATTGAACAAACATACTTGTTAATGCATGATGTAGATTGTTAATCCCTCCAGAAATATTTAACTAATCGTAACTGATGAGCCAGAAAGAAAAGTTCGATTATAAGAACTTAAAACAATTGTTTTTCTTTGATTAGGATCAACATCATCAATAGTAATTACATTTAATTCATCATCGTTCATTGACTATCGTCATAGAGACACACTTGTCTATCCACTTGGTTTATCTGTACGGTTTCGTACATTAGGTAGAATATCGAATGGTGTTCTACTTTCTCTAACGCACCGTAAACCGGACTCATCGATAATACCATTTATTATTATTGAACATACGAATGGAAAAATTGAAATCACTATTCTTCAATTAAATGATAGAAATGCATTATCATCTGTCACTGTACGTAGAAATGTTAACTTTTCTTTTTTTTTTAATGATACTTTGTCAATCATCAAGGTTTCGTTCAACCCATATGAATCTTGTAGTTTTTCTTTTGCTTCTTGTTCGGTATGAAAAAAAAGAAGAAGAAGAATAATAAGATCTGTCCTCCAATCTTCCACCATTTCCGATAGAAAACATTAATCTTCTTTCTTATTAATTTGGATGTTCATTGCGCGCTTATGCATCAGCTAACAAGACAACAAAAGCTGTGCTACAGAGCAATTTACATTTTCTCGAAATTCGATTTTGTCGGTCTTCTTTCTTATGCATCGTCTTCTTGCTGTCCTGATTAGCAATCCATCTTACGAGGAGAGAAGACACAAAATAATAATGATATTTCTCTCTTCTTTTTTGTATATTGTATAGATATGTATGTGTGTCGTGTCGAACTACTTCGAATGAGGATGCGCACGGACAAAAAAAATGAAGTGTTTCATTTTTTCCTGTCTCCAAGGTCATCGTATCGATCGATGTTAGCCTAAGTAAATCTTAAATCAAACTTAGTGCATTGCTGTCTAAACGAGCGTATGTAAAAGAAACAAAATTAAATTACTCAGAATATTATATATCGATAGCCGAAAAAAAAAATAGAGCAGACAAAAAATTACAATCACATCCGGATGCAGTTGGCAGAAACTATCGGATGAATTTCTGTTTACATTCTATTAAAATATTTGCATGTAGATACTATGATTGTGTTCGTTGAGAAAATAAAGAGAAGATCAAAGTTAAGTTCGAGTTTTTTGTTTTGTCAGCGATAGAAAAACTATGGAAAGTAAACAAATGAATCTATATCTTCAAGTCATATTGAATTTTCATTAATGTGAGCAAATAGATCTAGTGTCGTTTCCACACTAAACTAGGATGTATCTGCGATGAGTGCATTTTCGAGTACTCTAAAGATAAAGTTTCGATGGGTTTCTATCTCTTGGTGGCGGTAAAGAAGCTATTCAAGGTAGAAAACAAAAAAAAGTTGATTGCAAATATATTAATAAGTATTCCTACTGAGACTTCAACTCGTCAATTAGAAATAATGTGACAAACTAAATAGATAACTATCAATATTTGATTACTAAATAAACAATTATGGTGTGGATTTCAATCAATTCTCAGCACGTTTGCTTATTCTGATTACGCTGGAAAACGATTTTTCGCATGTTGTTCAACTCATGATGAATCACTCATTTCTTTCTATCATGTAACAAAGTTCAAAATGAAATATGTCGATTTGCATTTTTTTGTTCGTTTCTCTATGGCAAAGATAGTAATCTAATGTAATAGTAAATTATTTCGAGAGCGCCAATCCGACCTTTGAAGTGGCATTGCTCCGCACTTGTTGAAATATTGTTTACAATAACATTTTGTTTTTGTTGCGATCGATACTATTTTGTAGACTGTTCAATGTGGTAAAAATGTCAATAATGATAATTGGCATAAATTACAATTCGAAATCGATCTAAATGGTGCATTTAAAATTGTTGTTGATGATGATACGCGAACATGTAATTTTACACAAATCGCTTTTTGTTTGCTGTTTCATTTACTTTTTCGTTTGTAGCACAAATTCCTAGTTATGTTGTATCGAGTTGGAATATAGATGGATTGTTAGTTGGTCATACTCGTCGTTTAAATGATGATATCTTTCAGCCGTTTATTGGTTATATGGGCGATCTTATATTTAATGATGAATATTTGTTTTCGAGTCTGTCAACACGAAAGCAACTTATTCAATCATCATTTCATCTGTTTAGTCAACATATTATTGTTGGTTATCGGATAGCATTTTTTAATTTAGTTACATTAGATACACAAACATCGTATATAGCATTTTCTGAACGTGAAAGTCAAAATAAGAATCATGGAAAATTGGATATCTATTTTTTATTTCGTACCTATGTACCCGATGGACTGATTTTATATCGTTATGCACAAGGTTTAAATGAATATTTTGCTATTGGCTTACGAGCTGGTATATTAACATTATTTATTGATTTCGGCTATGGAAAACGACAAATTGTTAGCGATGAATCAACGAAATTGGCCGATGGACGATGGCATGAAGTACGAGTGGCAAGATTTGGCACTGATAAGTAAGAAACATGAATTTGTTCGCAGATTTAATAGTAGACGTAGGTTTTCTTGCATTGTAAAAAGACACTCAAATAAGTTTTGACTAATGAAACGTTTAAAATGAATGATTGTTTTCGTTATTCACTAAGTAGCCTTCTATAATTTTATTCTAGAATCGAATTAGTTGTTGATAACCGCGTAAATCGTTCGACATTATCAGCCAATGGGATTCGAAATGCTGTTTCCCTACAACCTGTACTCTATGTCGGCGGAATACCAAATAGTAACAATATCAATTTAACTGAGTCTGGTATGAATTCCTATGGATTTCAAGGATGTCTATCGAGTTTTATTGTTGATGGTCATTTACTTGATTATGAAACGGCGTTGGTACTTCATGGCAAAATTAACATGAATGTTTGTTCGGGTAAAAAATAGTTTCGAGATCGTTTTCTTTTTCTATTATTCAATTCTCATAAAAGAGTCTTCAGATATAGCATCAAACGAAAATAGTGGTAAGCTACTGTTTGCTGTCCATGATGCGTGTCTATTTGCTTGTGTTTGAATTAGAATATGTAAATAAAGAATCTTGATTGAATTCTATTTTCGCATATAGATTTAAACAAACTTTGTTATGATTTTACATGCACTCATTCGGGTACGTGCATAACCAATGATAATGATGGATCAACATGTGACTGCATTGAAACAGCTTACATAGGCGAACGTTGTGATAGAAGTAACTTCATAGTTTTGTCTTATTTTTTCAAACTGCTTTTCTTTCAAATAGTTCCGAATGGTTTTCATTTTGGTAAACATAATGGAAGTGGCGCACTTGAATATGTGATGACACAAGCGCGTCAAACCGAACATGATACAATTGTTTTTGGTCTTCAAACGCATTCTATATCAGCACAACTGTTTCGTCTCGAGTCTGATCTCGATTTATACAGTCTTGAATATGAAATAGTCTGCATCGAATCTTTTCTCTCTATTAACTATTTTATTGTTTACTGTGTGAACATTTTAGGTACGAGGACGATCGTATATAAAATTAAATTTAGGCGAAAAACAGCCAGATACTTATTCAGCTATCACTCATATTACAGATGGTTTGTATCATTCAATTAAGTTAATTCGGAAATTCGCAAGCATTGAGTTATATGTTGATGATATTGAAATTAAATTAGACGGAGGAAATAGTAAGTTACGAAGAACAGCCGTATTCAGAAAAATATCGAATATCTATTTTGCTTTAGAATATACAAATCCATTGGAACAACGGTCTTTTCTTGCACAACGACGATTACGAATTGGAAATTTTAAAAATATTTCGCAATGGAATGGAATACTTGCTGGTAGACTAAATCAATTTTGATATGAGTGAATTGCGCTGTCTCTGTACGATTGCATTTCCAACACAAAAACGCTTATAACTCGAGTTCTACTCAACTGAGTTTGATATTTTGTTTTTTCAAATACTCCTTAGAGTCTGTCCTACTCACCGTAAAAATATCAAGCCTTTGACTACCGTCGCTGCAGAGTTTCTAAGAAGAAAACGCAAAAACCAGTGCTTTTCGTGCTATCGATCGACGAAAATCACTTTTCTGTTCGACAATTTTGATTGAATGAAAATAAGTTTTTAAAACAGTTTTGTAGCCAAGACTTTTCTCTTTCTTATCATATAATTTGATCACAACTTTGGTTTTGATTTACCTACCAAATCTTGCAAAAGCTGCTTAAACATACACTTGGAGCATTTTGTCCCGACAGATTAAATTCAATCTATTAAGGTCAATTTCAAAGCAAACTCGATTTTTTTAATGTTCGGTAGACTAAAAAGTGAGAAATCTTTTGATCAAAATTTTTTTTTCTAAGGGCCTTCTGGATCGAATAGAAAAACCAAAATATAAGAGGAGAGGGAGTACTATTTTTCTACTAAATGTCCAGACAGATTTTGAATTTTGTTTCTTTGATTCCCTGATAACTACAAGAGATTAAGCCATGTTTTTTGTAGTTTTTTTAGCTAACTAACTATATGATAGATATTCGGTAAAATTTCAGCTCTTAGTCATGTGTCGTTCATGAGAAAACAGTATTTTACTCAAAAAATGTCCCAACAGATTAACACGATAGATATTTAGAGAAAATATAATTTAATTTCAGTTCAATCGACTCCTCTCAAACTGAGAAACATTACTCTTACATTCAGTGAAAATCCTGAATACCTTAAACAACTCCGAGTTCTGATAGTGAGTGGCATAATAATGGAGCTTTGATTAGGGTGGTACTGCCCTCGCCTTCATACGCAAATTATACGTTTGTATATGTGAAGATAATAATCTACACATACTCGTTAGATTCTCCTTGTCAAGAGTTTTCGATTGGTATATAATACAAATATATAAATATTCATACGGAACTTTTTAATGAAGAAACCGGAAAACATTATATGGTGTCAAAATATTACCAAAAACATGCGTATTATTATAAAACTCAACTTTTTATTGAACGAAAAAACCGACAGTTAGAAAAATACTCTATTTATATACAGCTGATAGAGCTCTATCGAATGCGCTGCCTAAATATTATTTGAGTCGACTTTCATTTTTTTTCTAATTTTTTTCTTCAAATCGTACAATGCCAGTGCAGTTCACTCATCTATAGATCAATATTTTATTCTATTTCAGGTTTAACACTCAATCGTCAATCAATATTTGATAGTCTTAGTAAAACATTGCTTCGATCAGGTGATGTTGAAGAAGTCTATCCGGGTCAATATACTGGCCAATTTAATTTCACACCAGTTTCTTTCATATCTTCAACTACTACATCTATTCCTGGAACTCAAATTCTAACTAGTTATATCTTGAATTTACCAATGGAAACTTCTAGTATTCCCATTATAGACCATCTATATCATAGTGAACCAATAACAAATATAAATATAGTTTCCCCACGGCCAGTTCATCGTCGCGGAGCGTTTTTTCAATGGTTTTCAAATCAAACAAGTCGCTTTCCAATTCGTAGTCTTATAATTGGCTCAGTAGTAGCGAGTTGTTTCATTTTATTTCTATTATTTATCATCATTCGTTTACATTGTACAAATCGTGCAATAGGAAAACAAAAACTTGAATATAAATATAATCAAACAAACGGAAAAGCATACTCACAATTACAACAACGAGATCGACGTTTTTCACTTGTGCCTCATGAAGTACACGATTCAAAGAAACGTGTACCAAAATTTCTTCGACATTTACATACAAATGAAGCTAAACCCACATCATTTCGTTTGTCAACCAATGGCAGCGATAGTTATCATCTTATATCATCAATACAAGATAATAAAAATTTACCCTACCGTAATTCGGATTGTGTTTTAAATGAACATTGTTGTATTCATTCAAGTTTTTCTCAGCCAGTTCCATCATCATCATCGCTCTATCATCAAATCAATCGTTTAATGTTGTCCGGAAGTGAACCGCCATTGCCAATGTCTAATATTGCGCAAGCCCATGCTCGTTCAATTGCTACGGCAACATTACGATCATTAAAAAAAGAAGTCGACAATTCAAGTGCACAAACATATTCTGCTGTTTATTCATGTGATCTTGTTTCGAATTTGGATATCGATCAAGATACTGTACAAAAACGTTTGTCAGTAAAACGAAGATCGATTCTGAAAAATACCCATTCGTCAGTTATTCAAACAAAACTTTTATTTCTTTACGCTAAAAATCTTGTCGATTGTTATGCATTGCAACCAAATAATAGGACAACTAAAGAGCCCATCGTTTTGGCTACATCAGATGAAAATCGAATTCAATTATCTCACGCTCTTGTAAGTCAAATATGATTTGTTCTAAGAAGCTACGTGAGAAATTCTCGAGAGACTAACACTACTAATAATTTTGACCATTGTACTAAGATCGAGCGCATGCAGGGACGGCGCGAAGTAATAAAAGTATAGGGGGGTTACTTGAAAACGGGAGGTTTTTTTCAAAAATCGGAGGAAATCAATAAAAATCTCTTCTATTTTCTTCAAATCGGAGTAAAATTGAAACAAAAATTTCCAAAGTTGGGGGGGGGGGGGGGGNCCCCCCCCCGCCCCCCCCCCCCCCCCCCCCCCCCCCCCCCCTCCGTTCGCGCCGTCCCTGAGCGCATGGGTCTACGGTAAATTAAACATTATTCTTCTACTTTTTAGACTGGAAGTTTTCATTCTCGATTACCGGTTTCATCAGTTGGTTCGTGTCATAATATACTATTTTCTTCTAATGGTCAATATTTAATTGCTCTATTCTATGAGATTACATCAAATATCAATCCGTACTCTGTTAAAATTTGGTCCACAAATGATAATACAATTCGTACAAATTTACATGCAATAAAATGTACGTTAGCGTCAACATCTCAAAATTCATCTCTACTTTATATGGCTGGAAAACAGAAATACGGTCGAGGCATATCCCTTGGCCTACTGGATATTGATACATGTAGTCTTGCGCGTGAACTTAAATCCGATCCTGATACATCCATAGGTGATGAAATTCGACGTATTATTTTAACTAAAAATGAAACCTATGCATTAATTGCTTGCACGGAACATGCAACTACATATACATGTTTTGTTATATTTAAATTAGAAGCAATAACAAGTTCAAATGAAGAGCAATCTTCGTCGAATAATTGTACGATGCTTTTAACAAGATTCGATTCCGATCCGAATAATACTTTTGCTATCAGCGATGAATCTATTTTAACTGTATTACGTACAAATGAAGTTGTTATATGGAAATTAAGTGATGGAGAAATTTTATTCAATTATGATTTTCGTCATTTAAATTCAGAAAATAAAATTCAAAATATTCGCCATTGTCAAATTCATGATAATCGTTTAGCAATGCTTCTCGAGTCAGGCGTAATCCATATATGGGATGTAACACTTGTGATAGCTCAATTTTCATTGGTTGCAACTATAACTGATCCATTAGTAAGTGTTTATTTTCGAACTATAACGAATATGAGTATTTTGAAAAAGTGGATTTATTTTTCTTCAGAATTCATGCGTTCGAATTTTCTTGCCTTTTTTAAATGAGTTTTTTTTTCTTCTATTTGTATAAATGAAAACTATGAGTTCTTCGAGCATGAAGTTTAATATCATTTTTACATAGACAAATAGAATAGAAAATGCTGAAACCATTTTGTGACTAATCAAAAAGCAACCTTGTTTTCTTAATCTCAGACATTCACTAAAGAATCACTATGACAAAGTTTAATAATAAAAACTAATAATAATTTTCCTCTTCTACAGATTTTTATACATGCTTACGGATTATTTTGAACAGAAACGTTAAAGTTCTTTAGTTTGTACGAACAGTAGAACTCTAATATGAGTATTCATCAGCTTGTATCGTTTAGATGTAACACAGCCTGGATATCTAATGAGAGTAATCGTTTTTTCATAAATAAGTAAAACTATGCTTCTAAGTTGAACATGACCGAGCGAGCTTTGACAGACATTGATAGTCTCAAAATTCATGTACTTTTGCAAGAAAAACACGACCTAGGTAAGTCAATCTTTTTTGCTCGTACTAGTTGAATCAAATAGAAGATTAATCATTAAATGAAAACATGAAGTTTCCTAGGTAAAATCGATGAAATGAAATGTTTTAGAGTGTACTGCTCAATCATATTTATTGAGTGGGTGCACCTGAGAGCATTTCCTACGCAGTAGATTTTGTTAGTTCACAAAACTAAAATAGATTACTAGATTTTTTCCAAGTACTTGACTAATAATCTTGACATAGCAGCTTTGCACGGCTGTTGACTTACGTAAACACTTCCATTTCTGTGGAAAAAAAATGTGCTTATCAATTTTAGAACAGAAAGAAGAAATCTAAATAACTGATCCTTAGGACTTGATAATTGACACAAGTCGATTAAAATAAGTAAGAATAGTATCTGTAAATTGGCAGTCACTTACAACGTGTTAATCTGATTCATTTTTTTTACAAAAACTCAAATGCCAGATATTCTTTATTTTACTGCTCCATTAATTACTCAAGTAACGCTCACAAGATTTCTGATTACGTTGATCAAATCGACCTATTAGATGCCCTCGATATTGATTAAACATATGAATACTTCACATCCACATGAATATACATGATAGGTCAATTGTTTTATGAGATAGTTTTTGTTACTAACCATCCTAACGTTAGGCTAGAAAAAAATTCTTTGTTATGCTATATTGAAGTCAAACCGCTAAATTATCGTTTAGATTCATTCCATAAGTTGGCTTGATCACCGACATTTTCTTTCCATTGATAATGATGGCCAACGTATTCGTACATGGAATGTAAACCGAAAGGACAATATCAATGAATTAATATGCTCTCAAGGTTCACTTCAATCATTAGGTGTCCACGCAATTAGCAATGATTCTAATAAACGTCACGAATATTTAATCATTGGTACATCTAAACAACAACGTGATTTACTTATATTTGAATATACTCAACCATTTGATGGTCAAAATGATTCATCGAATTTTTCTGTTTGTTAGTTGTATTGTTCGTTGTTTACGTTCATTGTCATGTATGTGAGAGATTCGAAAAGCAAAACAAAAGATCATATTAGATCAGATATGAAATTGTATTCGTTTGGTTTTCTATTTTTGTTATTAAATCTAGTGATGTCAAATGAAATTTAAAAAAATGAATTGCATATTGACTTCGGAATAAATATTTGATTCTATTAAACGAAACAAAATTCGAATTTCCTATTTACGCTTCCGAATGGAGTTTTTTGTTCCAATCGTTTTAACATCGAAGAACATTTTTATATTGGATTCTAGTGACTGATCGACTCAAAGATTATTCTAACCTATTTCTAGGTATTTAAAAAAGGTACTGTTATGCCAGGAGATATCTGTCCTGTCATACGTACCCAGGTGAATGAATCCTACGACGAATCCTATCGGATCTGATGGGATCCTATCACCCAACAGAATCCGATGGGATTCCGGGTTACGGATTGACTGTCAGCTCCGATGGAAAAAAAAACATTTTCTTAATGAGGGGTGAATATGCATATTTTCTCATAAGAACACTAGGGTCATACGCTCATGTCAGATTCCGTTAATTTCCAACACTGGATCCTACATCAAGGATCCGACTGTAGGTCCTGATCCCGGAATCCTATAGGATTTCGTTGGTTTTATTGGAATCCATAGATATTTGGTATATTCACGGTCTGACCCTTGTCGGAATCCGATAGGATCCTAGTGTCGGAATGACTCTCCTGGGTATGTTCTTTCTTCTTCTCTCGATTTCCTTCTATCACGTTTACAATCATTCCATTCTTCTTCTCGTATCTATTCTATTTAAGCGATTGTTAATGTTTGAAGGGAGGGGATCAGAGGTGAGCACAGGACAGGACTGCCCTGCTGTCCTGGTGTCCTGTCCTGTCCTGCAGGACAAGAGTAGAGTTTTGTCCTGTCCTGCTCTGCCGCCCAGCAGGACGGACTCGGGTATCAAGACAGGACAGAAAAACTCGTCCTGTGCTCAGCTCTGATACCGGTATATATTTTTTTTTNTGAATATTTGACTCAATATGTGTTCTGATTTGTATCATATTTATTATATCAAGTACTTTTCATGTTCTCTTTTTATAGTATCATTCTTTATATGGGAAGATAATACTGCTAGAATCTTAGATTATATGTAAATTTTATTCCTAGTAATGAGAGTGTCATATAAATAATAACTCAAGATTTTTTCCTTTTTTTGTATTTAAAGTGTTATTGTTTACTAAAAAATTCAGTTTTTGTATTTGAAATTAAATGAAATATACTGGTTAGAATGTAGAAAATTAATTAATCAAGGCTTGGATTACTGACCGTAAAAATGACAAATATTGCTGTTATCACATCCATGACGAATACAAACAGGACGGTCCTGGTGTCCTATCTTGTCCTGTCGCCCGCCAGGACAGACCAGGATAGCAGGACAAATCAGGACAGGACGAATTTAGAGTTTTTGTCCTGTCCTGCCGCCCGCCAGGACGGACCAGAGTACCAAGACAGGGCAGGACAGAAAAATTTGTCCTGTGATCACCTCTGGAGGGGATTATTTTGTGGATGATAATGTAATAATAAGAAGAAGACTGTAACAGACACGAACAGATTGTTTTTATAGCGCTATTTTCGTATGTTACAATTCAATAAGTAGACAGAACATCATAATATCAATAGTTAAGTTCATTCAATGAATATTCAATCTATTCATATGATTAACCGGACTTTATGGAGGCAATGTGCTGCTTGAAAACACCATTTATTGTCTGTTGGTACGATTAAATGGTAGTCGTAAAAAAACATGAATTTTCTACTGTTTGATTTAGAAAATAGGAAGTGATTGATGAATTCCGATTTTTACTAGAAAGATTTATTTTCTGTTACATGAGTCTTGTATTCTTCTAAGCGATGACATTTTTTGAGTCGGCATACAAGCGATCAAAAAGTTCAATTTCAGTCTTGGAAACTTGATTTTGTTACCGATCGAACAACTGCTTTAAATCATAGTTAACATTTTCAATTGATGACATGTCGAACTATTGTCAAACGTCTTTCTGGGTTTCTTCATCTTTCTCTTACGGGGAGGGGAGGACGATGCGTTTTCTATTCAATATACATTTTTTCTCTTTGCACGAGTAAATAAATTGCTAGTCTATTATTGTCATTGTTCATCGAAAAATGATAATGTGATATAGCTGCTTCTATGTTAGCATTGATTATTTTTTTTCATTCTTTCTTAATTCTAATATAATCATAAAATAAGAGAAAGAGAACGAGAGCAGACAAGCAAACAGGAAAAATGATGAAGCTGATTGTGGATAGTAAAGAAAAGTTGTTAAAAGGCTCTATACTCAGTAGCTCTCATTGTTGTATATAATGCTTATTTAGTTGCGCTACTCATTTCATTTGCAACATGTCATCATTCAATTGTTGAAAACACAACATATTTGGATATAAATATTCGATGGCCAATTTTGATATAAAAGTAACATATTCAACTCCGTATAATTATCAAACTTCAACGACATTACCAACAATAAACGTTACCGATGATATTATTGCTTTAAATACAAATAAATATAATTGGCCTGTATTATCATTATCGATACTGTCTATATTTGGTATAATTGGTAATTTATTAGTATGCGCATCGATTTCGCTTGATAAACAATTACAAACGGTGACGAATTTTTTTCTTTTTTCATTGGCTATTGCCGATTGTCTTCTAAGTCTTGTCGTTTTACCACTTGCAATTATAAAAGATTTTCAAGGTAGGCTACGATATTCTACTCGATAGTTATTTTTTGTTTTGAGCCCGTAAGAAGGATTAATTCTATGTTAATTACACCAACTCGAGAATCAAATAAACGCGGAAAATAATCACTAAAGATTCAAGCTTACTTTTATTAACATGTAAAGAATAATAGATGTTGCTCGAAATATTATATTTTCTCCTATAAACATAGAAGCTGGCGTATGATTACTTTTATGTTTGCTTCTCAAAACAAAATGTTCAAATAAATCGATAACATGCTAGTTTTTGTTTACTCTATTTTACTGAAGCAAACTTGAAAAACGTGACCTTGCTCAATGCAAACTATTAATAAGACGATGAGACTCTATGTTAATATTCAGCAAGATATAGTTGAAGCTCATAAAATATGCTTCTTGAAATATTACTAGAAATTATATCAGAACTAATATGTTTCAACTAAAAGAAATTGATGAGATATTTTAATATTCATTCTTTTTTTAAACTAACTAGGCTCTTGGCAATTACCGATCATCTGTTGTAATATTTATATGTTTTTCGATGTTTTATTATGTACAACATCGATATGGCATTTAACAATTGTTTCCATCGATCGTTTTCTTCATATATCGCGACCGTTTCGTACGCGAAAACGAAGTAAATTTAAAACATTTCTAGCAATTATTTCAATATGGACATTTTCAATTGGCATATCATGTACTATACTCGTACTGAGTTTTGCCGACGAACGTAACGTGTTGATAATAACTGACGATCATAAACGTTTATGTGGACTCAACAATCGTTTATTTATAATCTTCGGGTCCATTGTATGCTTTTGCGTGCCATGCGTATTGATGCTTGTTACATATTCATTAACAATTCGACTTCTTCAACGAGAAGCAGCTAAGTGTTATTCCGACCGCGATAAACATTCAGTGATGATGTCAGAAACATGCGACCGTATACGACGACACACATCCAACTCAAGATCGCGCTCACCATCATCGCACTATTGTACTACAGCAATAGTAAACGATCCAAGTAGTTCAACACAATTATATTCGCGATCACCATCTCGTTCAACTGCATTACTCGAAGCAGATATTAAACCGAATAATCTCGAGCGGCCGTAAGTTTTCTGCTTATCCCCTTTTCTCGTTCATCACGAAAAATTAATATTCCGAGTTTTTCTTTCGCATACAAAATCTCATGAGTGAACGAATATTTTTGAAATCTAAATAGAGTTATTCTATTCTTAGTGAAAAATCATTCACGCGCTGCATATAATTCAAGACTAAGACTTGCATATTCATATTGATCTTGATAACGCGTTTTTATTTTCATTTTTTTTTTATAGCAAAGCATCAATATCATCATTAACATCAAATGCCCCTTTGCCAAGTCAACGTTCATTTCTTCGCAATACATTTGTAAAAAAAGCGGCTCATGTGTTTAAATGCGGCACAGAAACTACAAGCGAACGACGGGCAATGAAAGTTTTGGGCATTGTGTTTTTTGTTTTTATCGTCGCGTGGCTTCCATTTTCAATATTAAATATTCTTTCCGCTGTTTGTCCATCATGTGGTATACAATCATCATTATTAAATGTAACCAGTTGGCTTGGTTACATATCATCGAATTTGAATCCAGTAAAACACGAGAAATGAAAATCCTTCATGAATGTTTTTGTATTTCTTCTAATTTAGATTATTTATACAGCATTTAATGTTCGATTTCGTCGTGCTTTCGTATCGATATTGACGTGTCAATTGAATTATTTCTCTCATAAACGTAAACGAAATAATTTATTTATATTTATTGCTTCAAACAATAATCAGCAGTCAATTTCTTCTGATCAACGTCAACATTTTTTTACATTACGTCGTTTGCCTAAGAAAAGAATTAGTTTTACTTAAAGTTTATTTCTCTCTTTGTTTTATTGATTCATGTTTAGCGTTTTTTCTCTCGTTCTTCTTCTTTTTCAATGTAACAAAAAAAAAAAAATGTTGATGAAGATTGGTTTCAAATGCAGAAAGAAATGCATAAAGAAAAAATAGAAAGGCGAGTATTTTTGTCAACCAATATTTGTCTTCGACAAAACATCGTCAGGTGCATTGTTGATGTAAAAATAAAATCGAGTATCGATGAGCAATGGGAATTATTTTTTCAAGCAAGATTAGACAAATTTGTTCGCCCTATGACGAACGATGTGCAAGAGTTATCATTGTTGGCCTTGATTCAGCCGGTAAAACGACATTAGTACGAAGATTTAAAAATATAGTTGATCTACAACTTGATACACATGCATCTTATATTGAACATATTGTAACCGAACCAACATTTGTCTATGAAATCGAAACAGTCTATCCACGTCTAGCTCCATTGGCGCTAAATCTATGGGATTTAGGTGGAGAAGAAAAAACAAGAGAACTATGGAGATTCTATCTAACTGGCATTCAAGGTATGATGAGAAATAACGGTTCTACTAAAAGACGGAACTAATAGCTAGAAGAAAAAAACATGAGATTTTCATTTTTGCATGGTCCCATGAATCGAAGTTGGTTTTTTCACTCGATGCAACGTGCCTCATATTTTCTTCCGCTTTACGAAATAGAAGTAATTTCTCAGTGTTATGTCTGAAGTTATTTATGGATGCATAGGAAATTATTAAATCAAAGAGTTTTCCGAGTTTCCTTAAAAGGAGTCTATTTTACGCAATCCGATATGCTCTTTTCAACAAAGTAAAACTAATTACACAAACAAATTGCGCAGTTTCATATCCAATATCGTTAAACAATACATGTAATTACATATGATTAATTCAATTAGGTTGAGGCACACGTGAGATAGATTTGAAAATCTTTCTAATTATTGTTGATGAACTTGCAGTTTGAGGATTTTAATATGATGAGATGAGAAAACGACATTTTACTCGGCAAAGTTCCTTAATTAAACTGCATTAACTCAAATTCAGTAAATCCTGCGTAACACATGAAGCAGATTTATGTAGAAAGTATCGCCATAGAAAAAAAGTTGAGTAAAATTCTAATTAGAGCTTTTTAGCGAAGATACGATTGTGGTAATGGTTTAGTTCTTCTAGAGTTTTAATTGAATTTAATTTCGAGTTCCTTTTCCAATAGACCTGAAATCTTTTTATGAGTTTTGATAAGACATATTTTCTTTTTGAAGCTTTTTGATGCTCTATCTATACGATTAAATCTATAATACGATATGTTCTATGTCACCTTGAGCTGTCTGAGAAAGAAATCTAACGCAACAATGTTATTTCATATACGTAGACAATATAAATACGACCCACACTTAAAGTTTCCGACGAAGACGAAAGCAATACAAGAACGTATTGTTTATACATTCCAAGTGTTTCTTAAAACGATTTATTTTTCTTTTGAAAACAGCCAGTGTCAAGAGCGTGACGTCTAAAAACTTCCTCTTTGTAGAAATAACAGTGACGTTTTTTTTCTTCTTTTACTGCCTCAATGCGATAAATCAGTGTATGTCTCATAGGAAAATCTACAAGTATAGAAAATTCTACGATCTAGTCTAATTGCATGCATAAACATTATCACAGAAGCGGTATATCTTTCGTTGTATTCGGTATACACTAAAGAAATCAGAAATACGATATCAACAGGTGAAATAGTGCCTTGGCATTCCGTGGAGATGTTGATATGCCACCAAATATCACTACGTTCTCATTGCGTATCTAGAGTATTAAGTAAAAGTAATGTATTCCAAAATAAAATAAAAAAATCTCCTGTGCCTCGTAAAAGCAAGTGCATGGTGTTACACATTTTAATCTCAACGGAATTACATTAAATAGCTTTCGCACCAAATTCAATTGTCAAGTAGAAATGAACCAGTTCAGTCGGATTGCCTGCAAAACACTATTAAACATGAAATAAATTGACTGTACAGGCGCAAAGATGAACAGAATCGATAGAATTTTGAATTTATTCTTTGTTTTTTTTATTAAGGTGTAGTGTTTGTTATTGATTGTCATGATGGTCAACGAATACAACTTGCTCGAAAAGAGCTTTTAGATTTATCTAAGAAATTAGATGGATTCTCTTTTATTCCAATTGTTATTGCTGCAAATAAACAAGATCTACCACGTTCGTTTACAAACGATTTGTGTTTTTCTATCATCAATAATTTTATTTATGATATTTCCTAGAAGCATTAAGAAAAGAAGAACTGTTAGCGCAATTATCATTAGGAAAAACGCGAACAGAACAATGGAAAGTATTTGAAATGAGCGCACATACAGGTGAAAAACATTCAAAATGATAATAAATAAATAAATTGCCTTTATTTACTCATAGGAGGTGGTGTGATGGAAATGTTTTCTTATCTATCACAAGTGATTCATAGAAAATCGTGAATTTCTTTTCTTGTTGCATTTGCTATTTTAAATGTAAGTAAATTGTTAGAGATAAGCTCGGTTAAATTGTCCAACGGATTTTTCTGGTGTAATAATAAATGTTTTTGATTTTTTTTGACATTCTTTTGCGATGAAATCAATTGCGTTTAAAAATTCCTTTTTTCCGTCCAATTTTTTCAATTGCATATCATTTAAGTGCCGTTGTGATGTCGGCAAAAATGGAAATATATTTCGAGTTTTTACTAACTTTTTTGTTATTGAACCTCTATGAAATGTTCGAGATAATTTATTGAATATCTGTGCTAATAAAGAAAAAAACATTGGTATTATTAATATAATTATATAGCCGAATATAATGAGCAATGGCCAAAATGTTCGATCGATTGACGATAGCATTGTTATCATGTAAAATTCATAACATGTGACTTCATTTCTATCGGCATGAAATGCTGATCGTATACATAAATTAATATGATCATCAGGAAATACTTGTATATATGGTAATTCATTATTTTTCTTGGCAAGATCATAGAGTGCATAGGACGTATCGTTGGATGTTGAACTTAAAATGCGAGTAAATTGAATGAGAAGTATACTTTGATCTGAGTCCGTTGTACAATTTGTAGTCGGAGATTCAAAATTTAACTGAAAATCATGATACGTATTTCCACTAAATGATGGACGAATGAGCAATGGACAAATGTTTGCCATAATTTTCGATAGATGGACAAAAAAACAAAAGAGCACTTGTGTCTATGAAAGTTCGATCGAGTGTGACTGATCATTTTATCGATTGTAAAGATATGTTTAGAGGAAAACAAAAGAGGATAAGTAATGATCATCATCACCACCACTACCCCCGCCACTCAATGGATTGATAAGATCGAAGTTTTTTTTTTTTTCTCATTCAAAATCATTTTAGTGTGAATTAATCTGTATGAATAATATTGATTATTTTATTTTACTTGCAACATAGTTATTATCATAAATTTCTAGTCGAGTTTATTATCAGTAGGAAATGAAATAATTTTAATTATCTTCAAATTTTAGAAACAAAAAAAAACAGTTTTGTTTTCATTCAAAACAAAAAAATAATTAAACGCGACCATCTGGAGTTTTCGAATGTTTCGAAGTGAATTTCCATGTGTTAAAATCTACATGATCAATTATATTGAAGAAGACTTCCACGAAAATTAAAGCTATGATAATCCATTCAAGTCGTACATGTTTTTTCTCGTTTAAACTTGCTTCGATAACTTGTATAAGTTCAAGCGAAAAATTCAAACGTTCATTTAAAACTTTGGTTCGTTTTGCAACGGCAAAATAATGAAATACCTTTTTGTAGAGACTAAACGAGAAATCATTGGAGATAATTGTAAAGACTGATTTTCCATTACTTTTCTAATCGACTATTTGACCAATAGAAATCCGGTGTATCAAGAAAATCTAAAAAAAAATAAAAATTAGCTATATGCATGCGACTATGCAAGGACAAACTAATGCGTAAATATCATATAGAATATACTACGTGAGTAGATACTGACGTATTTTCATATCTTCTATTAGCTCAATATGATACTGAAGAATAAAAGGTAACATACAGGATTGGTCTTTTCTTTTTTTGTCTGATTTGAAAGTATAATGAATTCCACTGAATAACATCTACATTTCATTATTCCGCACAGGAAGTCAATGCTGTTTTAATTCGAAACGAGCAATTCTAAATGTCAACTCATTGCCATTAGAAATTCATTCAGTACGAATAACTCTCTGGCGTATGAAAACAAAATAGTCGAATTTGATATTTTAGAAGTAAATATTTATATTAAACTAATTTCTGTTTCGTTAGGTTGTACCGGACAATAGCAAAGAATAATATCGTTTTTGAGTAAAAGAATATTGTATGAGTCGTGCCGTAAAATAAACAGTAGTGTCAAACTTGAAACTTGAATTCAGTTGAAAATAGAAAATTTCAACTTTCAACTTTCAACTCACAACGATATATGTATGAGTCACGATTATTCAGAATGCTATTGGTTTAAAAGTTGAAAATTGAAAATTTCACGTTTCAATTGAATTCAAGTTTCAACTTTGACATATAAGAAAATAAATATCCTAGATTAGATTTTAACGAGTAAATCATTCCGATTGCTGCGCCAAAAAAGCTCATGCTATGAATATTCTCATTGAACTATGACTCAACAGCAGTGATTTTATAATTATAGTTTCTATTATTATCTTTTCCACTCTAGTCAACATGCTTCTTTTTTCATCAGAAATTAGTGGCTTTTATTTCAGGCAATCCATGTCAGAATCTTTCTTGAGTAATGCTCTTCAACATGAATTTACTATTTACTGCATACTTCAAACATGTAAGCATAAGTCATGTCAAGTTCTCGAACAATCTTCAGCTTTAATGATGAAAATTCCAATTTCTGACGAGGAAAAAACTGTTTCGAGGCGTTTTCTGGTATGCGATATAATGCATGCAGAATATTGGATATGATCTCAAAAGGCAATCACTATTGCTTCGAATTGATCATAAACAACAACAGAAGCGTCTGGTTAACTGGTTAATATATCATATGCTAAATTCGATATTTGTCTGGATGAGTCTGCTTTGATGGAGACGGATCGGAATTTTCATTCCAACGCGTCCGCGACTCTCAAATGTTTCATTAGGAAGATGGTTCAGCTGCTGTATCATCCGATACAGTCTTAAAAATGAATTAATTCAAAGCGTCCTGGTAGAAACTCTTTAAATCTTGATTTTGTTTTTTCTTAAAATTCTAAAATATTTCGACATCTATCTATTGTTCATTCATACCATGACTTAGATTAACAGCATGTTTAAGTGAGTAGAGTTCTCCACTTTTACGTTGCATTAATCCATGTTGAATTTTAATATGTTTGTCTTGTTTTAAACGGTTAGCTAAATCAGCAACAAATTCAACTTCATTATCAAGCAGTGCTTCCCAAATGCCTATTTTTAGAAGAGAAATATTCAAGCATAAAATATTCTTAAACTTTCGTTCTACCTAATTTAACTGAAAGTGCGAGTGCATTCGAAAATGTGTATTTATCGAGTAGCTGTTCATTTTCTGATTGACAGTTAATTTTAATAATATCATTATTCAGTGTACTTATCGTTGTAACTTCCATGAAATTCATGATTTCTTTTTCACTATTCATGAGATCTTTCGGATATTGATTATCACTAACTTCATCGATCAAAACACGGAAACAAAGAGAAAATAATTTTCAAACAAAACAAAACAAAAGTCAAACAAATGTTCTAGTTACTTCTTTTAAAATGATTTTTTCATCGTCATGTTTAACATTCCAAAAAATAACTGCACCGTCATCGAAAATAAATGCTTCACTCTTCTTTGTTCCATCTCGATGTATTTGAATACAAAGAACGTTCTCAATTAAATCCGATATATGAACTAATTGAAATGGTTTTGATAATGAAGTTAAACGTTGTTTTAATTGATTTAAATCATACCAGTCGGCAGTGGCATATGCGGTTAAACTAAAATATTGTCCTTCGTATTGATTTGCAAAGTTGCTTTCTTTCCATGCCGGCTTTTTTCTTGGTAGACGTTTGAGCACAGGTAATTTCATTGATGATGAAACCTCAGTTGTTGGCATTACTTGTTTACTATTAGAACGATTACATGAATGACCGGGGGCGGGGGGACATGAAGATCGAACTTCACTGGAAGCTGGTGATGCATGAGAAGCGAAACGAGAGAATTTTATTCCCTGTAAGGATATAATCTTATCGAATGAACGAATTATGCGTAGAAACATCTGTAATTAAATGTAGACAGTTAGTAAGAATCTTTAAATAATTAATACAAAAGTTTTCCTGATTTAGACGAGACTTAGGATTTTATATAAATAAATATTCATAGCTCTTGTTTTATAATTAATGTTGCCAAAAAAGTCCTTTGATACATTAGAAATTACATTACAATGAGTTCATTCAGTATTTCTTCAAGATGTAAACATGCAACCGGGGCCCTCATTGTGTGATTGAATTACGCGTATGTGTATGTCGTGCAGAACAATCGTCCATTTAGTATAGTCTTGATCTGATAGTTCTCATTATTTCAACAAGCCAAAGAAGAAAATAGTTATTCGAAAAAAAATGTTTTAGAGCCTAATGTTTAGCATCAATGGTTTACATCTTTGACAAATAAAAGGGAAGGCTGGTGAACGATCTTTGAAATCTACTGACATCTGTTGATCAAAGAAATATAGTTTTGTTTTGCTATCAACTGGTCGCACTAAAAAAAGTACGTTGGGTCATATATAAATGCGTGCTATTCTTAACACATTTGCATTGTGATTGTACTCGTTTATTTAAAGAGCAATGAGTCATTTTTACTATCTTCGAATCTAACGTTGTCCTAGGTGCACGTTTAGTTGCAGAAGATTTCTACCAGTTTAATAGAATACGAGATATCAAATCAAACATATTTATTTACGCTATATACTTGTAGTAAAATATATAAATGATGAAAAGAATCAGCACATAAAAAAAGAAAGAAATGAAATAATTGCATACCGACAATAATATTTCCCAAAAAGGTGTTTCGAAAGTGCCATTTTGCTTATGGTATATATGTGGTATAGAGTTAAAAGCATAGCTACAGAGAGAAAAAACAGAAATCTATGAAGACATCAACAATAACAACAAAAAATGAAATGAGACAAAAGGGACTAGATTTGAGAACAACAAAAATAAGATATCGTATATCACTGTTGTTTTCGGTTTTTATTGTTCCTAGCATTATTTATTATTATTATTATTATTATTGTTATTGTTATTGGTGATGATGATGATGTTTCCATCTGAGTCGCTTCACGATTCTTTGAGTACCACATAATTGACATTCTATTCTCCATATACCATCGGATTTAATCAGATGCGTTTGTGCTGTTTGACAAATTAAACATGTAACATAATCATCAAGAAATTTCCTAAGAACACTATCAAATGTTGTTTTCGTTGTTCGAATGTTCAATGTTAACTGTTCACGTGAACTAATAAATGACTGGCATGAATAATGTTGATTAATATATTCTTGAAATAAATGTGCATCACGCTTTAATCTATTAAATAAACGTATATAAGACTTCCAATTGACAACTATTGTGCGTGATTGACCAACAACTAAGTCTGCATGCGGAATCGATATTGGAATACGACAACGTAGCAGCATTTCTGTTTGGTCACGTTCACGTTGTTCAGTACAACGTGCAAGAAGACGATCATAGTCATAGAGTAAATCGATCGACTTCGAAACAGGCGTTGTAGGAGAAGAGCGTACTGGAAGAATTTCATTATTAATAATAATGGGCTTTTCTTTTTCTTCTTTTTGTTCTTCGTCGTCTTCTTCTTTTTCTTCCTTGTGTGGTTGCTCATCAACTGGTAATGATATAATATCATCGGTTGTCGTCGACGATGGTCTACGACTTGATAAAGATGAATTTGATGTTAACGATAATGATTTTCGTCGGAAGAAACGTTTGAAATGACTAAACAATTTTCTTTCTAACCACGACGTTGCGTTTGCTGATGATGAAGATGACGAAGATATTGATACAGCCCAACTATTTCTTCTATCATATTGTGTTGCTAATACACTATCTTTCATAAGTAAATGCGGTAAAAAATCAACATCGACAGACATCTAAAAAACGAAGAGTGAAGTAGAGTTCATGTTTTTTTGTTTTCGATTAAATCAAAGTTTGAGTAGAAATATATATTTTGCATAAATTTACTTCTCTCATTGTTGGTTTGCGTTTTGTTACTCTATATATATATATATATATATACATATCCAGTTCTCTTTTCTCTTACTTCTCTAGTCGTAGAATATGTTTGGTCGAGAGGGTGAGACAGAGAGAGAGAGAGAAGAAAAGAAAAAAGTAAGAGAGTGAAAGAAAACAAACATGCATACTATATGCATCTTTACCAGTTTGTCAGCTGTTTCGTTATATACAATTGAAAATGAAAGAATAGAAAACAACCAACTAGGGTAGCTACTATTTTCGATTCAAATGTTATAATGTAATTCTAATGATCACAAAAGAGAACTGGATGAATGTTGGTTGAACTATAGAAATAAGAAAATGGCTTTTTTGTTATTTCAGCATCGTCTTTTCTTATAGTTGTAATCGGCCGATAAGTACGGAGACTGAAGATTCTAGACGGCATTCATTTAATGCATTTCTTTTATACCACAGTCGAATACACTCGATGACATCGATGAAGGACATTTTGAAATGTGCAATGGCGTGTATGTTTATGATGATGGTGTAGCATGACAGAAGTGAGAAAACAATGAATATTTGCATATTGTATTACTGAAATATAAATAAAAACTATATTCTGGCAGCACAAGAAAGGTAATAGTAGATTGACTGTGCCGAAATACTTTGTATTCATCGCTTTTGTTTATCATAATTTAATCAATTCTCATTCTTTGCATCTGATATTCATATTCCGAAAGATCAGTTTGTCTGTTGTTATCAACATGAGAATTAGATAGCATCTGCCCCTTGTTGTACACGTATTGCTTAACCTATTAGAATACTTTGATGTTAGGATAATATCTTGTCTCAAGGACAATCACGTACAAAAAACAATTGCGCTCGTCGTTGTCACTACTTCTTATTAGCTTAGACAGACAAAAAAAATTGATTATCATTTAATAGTTGGATCTACGTTTTCTCATAGAGTTTGATATTCAAAAAAGCTTATTAGCAAAAAACACTTTTACAATCTTTCAATTAGTTGCCACGTGAATCAACCATCTGCTTATATTGACATTGGAAAAAAAAGAAATATATATAATGTATGCGTACCGCACTTTATTAAAAAGTTGTCCAGGTGTTGAATTGTATTTCATGTTAGCAATTTAAAAGAAGGAAAAAAAAGCCAAGTAACGCAAATAAATAGCTGCCTCAAACTGGATTTTTGCCCACCACATCATTATAAATGAACATACAGAATAAACATTCTATAAAAAAAAGATGTAGTTTTTGCTATTACCAAACGCAGGTATTTCTGCTATGAATACACATCATTACTTTCTCTAATTTTACGGTTGTCCTCGATCACAAGTGTCGCTTTTTCTCTCTTTCGAATTTTTGCAATGATGCTCTGCTTGGAAACAAAAAATTGGGTAAAAAAATAAAGATAAACAGAGTTTTAATTCTATTTTTAGGATTTCAGAACCCCATTCTCATTTCTTTTTTCCACTAGCATTATTGATTTAACTATATGGTTAGAGTGAATGCGTTCATTTTTTGACACTTAATACTTCAAGTACAGATTTCATTTTTTTTTATAAAACATGATTTACGATAGTTATCTATTTTTATTATCTTCTAGTGACGTTGAGAATATATAATAATCTTTGATCATATCAGTATAAATCAGTTTTCAGCAGTTTTATTAGCATTATAAGTGGGATAATGAAATCTAAAAAAATGTCTTCTCCAAAAAAGTTGTTATTATAATATATATTTCAACAATCTGTCATCATCATCGACATGTAAAAATTTTATTAAGAATACTTTCTCTAAACCCCTACACAGAATAGAAGCCTACCCCCTGGGTTAGATTTCTCCGTTGAAAATCAAGGTTTACTTCATGGAAAATGAAAGGATGAACATTTCTCTATCAAATAACGCAAAAACTGGCATCAGAACATACTTTGCTACAAAATTATAGCTTGCGGAACCGAGACACCACCCATGAGCTTCTATTCTGTAGGGGGGTTTATGATAAAACGATTGCCCGGAGCAAACCAAAATAAGATTTTACTAATGCAAATAAAAGATAAGCTGAATGAGTTAAAACGCTCGGAGAGTATGTGTATATAATATAGTGAACATACCGACATGAATATATCATTAATAACAATGGACTCTTCGGACCGATTTGATAATAAAGATTAAGTTAACGTTTCTGGCTATGTAACAGAAGGCATAGTACTAGTCGCATAAAATTTATCAGTAAAACAGAAGCTGATATTATAAATTTTTCCTAACAGTAAAAGTCTCGAATAATCTATGAAAACAAAAAAATTGAAAATCAACAAATGCAACGAAGGACATAAAAAATTTCAGCTATTTGCTTTCGCATTGACACGTCGTTTTCATCTACCCATCATTTCTTACGATTATTACGGCAATGACGTCAATTTGACAGTTTAATAAAAGTCGTATGATAGACTATCTCAGATGAAGCAAACAAAAAAACCCTTTTCATACAAATATTTGAATGTAGACAACGCAAAAATAGATATATAACTTATCTGAGAAGTACTTTAAACTAAATCAAATTCGATTCGTCAAGGTTTCATTTAAAGAAGCGAAAAAACAACAAATTTCTTTTATCAAGTACTGTCACAGTATTACATTATTCGTCGTTTACCTATGAGCAAAAATGTGAAATGAAAATGTTCTTATTTTCTTCAAAACAAAACAAAAAAGTGCTATAACTAAGAAAGTCCTTTTATTTTTTGCTTTCAATACATGACAATCAAGTCCTTAGCAAACATCAAGACAAGATTAAAATTAATTTTTTCCTTGGATAGAAATGCACTTTTTTTATTATAATTTTCTCGATGAAAAAATATGCCATTTGATAATTAATACTCGCATGCATTTGAAACCATCTTCATTATGTGCATAACATTTATCGCAAGGTAATTTTCATTTGACTATTGCAAATCGTAGTTTGAACTCAAAAGTATTGCAAAAGAAAGAAAAGCAACCGCTCAAGGATTGTTATAGAATAAAGACAAGGCCAAGGCCATCGAAATATATATATATATATATATATACACGTATATGATTAATACTTTACTTTAACGTAATCAAACGCAGTATGAAACTAATAATTTCAGTTTTCAAAATAAAACAATATAGAACTTTTGCGTCACACCCTTTTTTTCCACCCAAGGCATCTTCCATACATTCATCTTTTTGTATAAAAATCGATGAATGCAAAATGTTCTTTTGTATCATCAAATAAATTTCAAAGTCTGATATACATGTTGTGTTTGAGAAATTTAATTTCAGTTTGCACCCCTAGATCAGAATATGACGAGTCGAACTTTCGAGTTTTCCATTGTGGCATGACTATTCAATTTAATTAACAAATGCCGATTAATTCAAGTGTCCCGTTTCTTTGATCCTATCTCGTATAAGAACAAGTAAGAATGGTTTCACTTTATTTTCGAGTTCAAACTCTCATCCACCTTCAACTAAAGCATATCATCGTCATACATTTCCTATAGTTTCAATGCCTACATACATCGCGATACAACATCAACTGAGAGCAAAAAAAAAAACTTAATCGTAGTAGTGTTAATATAAAAATAAAGTCATTCATTTGAGACAAAGCAGAAAGGAAAATGATAATGAAGAATATATGCATACGTATGAGAGAGAAAAAAAAGATGTATATCGAAATGAGAATAATAAAGTCGAGTGCATCGCATTAGAGAAAAAATGCTATCCATATATATGTTCATACACATCCGGATGAAGTATCTGCAACTGTTTTGTGTAACTCGATACTTTCTGTGTATATAGATATATGGACGAGTACAAGAAGAGAAAAAAGGAAAGTAGCCGGAAAATTAGCATCGAAGAGAAACTAATCTAAACAATCTCCTTGCTCTTATTCTATATTAGCAGTGACATTAAATTGATCTAGGTATATAGACTAGAAGATACAACATTAATGAAGAAATAAAATAAATAAACTATCTATGATTTATATCTAGGTACTCTATATTGTCTTTCATCGAAAACGATACATACACGCGTGCATATAAACATCTCGGACGGAAGTAATATTAGTAGAATGATACAGACATGCTGAAAACTTCGATCTACTGACTAAAACTGTATTTGACTGCAATCTCCGATGATTTCACTTAACAAATAATAATAATAATAATAATAATACACGTACATATATTAAAAAAAGAGAAACCAAAAAGAAAAAGAAAAATACGAACAACACCTTTCAAAAATCATTCGATTGATGTTATTGACGTATTTAATTGTTGTCGAGTTGAATTATTCGCAAACATAAGAAATAACTCTTGAATATTTTTTTTCAAAATATTCAAATTAACTTCCATTAAAGCTAAAATAAATCTTAAATTATATTTTTCTATTGAAAAAAGATTTCTATTTACCTTCATTGATTTTCGATTCTTTTTTTAATATACATATAAGTGCTGTAGTCGGATTTATATCTTTTAAATAAAGTATAAGACCAATTGAAAGTTCAATCGTACTAAACGACATTGAATCAAGCAACGAGTTGTTACTTGCTCTAAAATTGAAAAAGAAAAAGGAAAGTTTTAAGTATTTTCTTTTTCTTCTTCTTTCAATGGAATAATCAGTTTAAGTTTCGTTTGAATCTTGAAGTAGATATAATATATAACATGTGAAATGACTGCCTAGAGGTATCATATATATATGTATATCAAGCTCTGATCTTCTCAGTGTATTATTAATATTGCCTCTAAATTCTCCACAGAGTTCACTATGACAGATGAAGACAAGAGAAAACACTCGCTGAACTCGAACAGTCAAAGAAAATCTGTTATTCATTATCTAGGCATTGCATCCAACTATATCACTCTATTCCCATGTGCGAGGAAGAAGAATTCACTTTCTTTGCGTATCTAGATTATGAAAGAACATTTTCCGCCGAATAAATTATACTCTGCTGAATGATTGCAAAACTGAATAAATCTGAAATGTTATCTCAAGAGCTCAATATATATATATATATTTCATTAAACTAAGTAAATATTTTACCCATATATAGATGAAATGCCTGTATAAACATCAACAACATCACAACACAATTCAGAAAGTTGAGCATCCACCGGTTTAGTGTCGGAGGCAAGAAAAATTTTATTGTAAATATCACACACAAAGATCTTGTCCAATTGAGTACTCTAGAAAAGCAATAAAAATTAAATTCTAATGAAGAGAGAAAAAAACGCATTACTTACTTCTGTAACTAAATTAAGCATATTTTCCAGTGCACGTAGTTGTTTCATTTGGTTCTGAACGATTTTACTAAAGGCTTCATGTATTGAATGATCATAGATACTGGTTAAATAAAAACTAAACACCAAAAATTTAATTTAATAAGACGACGACGATTTATTTACTTTATAAGCGGCTTTTCAATTGAACATTCATGTAGCATAACACTAACTTGTTTTTGAATAGTTGAATATCGTTCTAAACGATCCGGTTCATGTACACCGTCGATCTAAAAATGTATCGACAGTCGTTTCGTTTTTGCTTTGTTGATTAATATAATTACTTTATGAATTAATACTTCAAACCGTACATTATGACCATGTTGATGCGTCCATTGCACTGAACTAACTAATAAATTGATTGCATCGGAATAGTCTTCCTAGAAAAGTCAAAGAAAATATTTAATTAATTTACAAAAAAAACCCTATTTACTGTAATATCAAGAACAAAAACAATCGTCGTAGAATTGGGCGCAAAGGCTTCAAAATCATTTAAAGATGACATTTTTGGACCAGGCACATCACGAATTTGAAATTTTACATATATTCCACAATTGAGTTCTAAGAAAAAAGATAAACCAAAAAATATAAAATTTCATTTTTGTTGTTCATACCATGTATTTGAACCATTTTTGTTTCTGGAAGTGTTAATGTTTCACCGGCAGACATTTTTTCAAAAATAAGTTTTATTATTGATGTCTTACCACTCCTTAAACATAATCAATATATATATATATATATATATATGCATAGCCAGAATATTAGTTTAAATTGTATTCTTTACTTTGTAAGACCCCACATAAGTAGTTTAGGTTTATTAATATCATCTATTTCATAATCAACATCGATCCGTTGTTGACACTGCTGCTGCTGTTGTGATTGTTGCTGATTATCATCATTATCATCTAATCGATTCTGACTATTGAATCTTAGAGAATTATGAAAACCATTGGAATATGGTCTTGGATGCGAATGATAATGACTTTGAAATGTATGAGAATAATCACCAACTGTACTTAAACTATTATTAGTAGCGGTGTCGAACACGCCACTCACTCCGTAATTCATATCTGAAATGAAGAGTAAACAATACTATCAAGAACTGTTCAAATAAACATATGTTTAGAATTTAATGATTGGTTACGAACAACAGCCATTCAAATTCACACTTTTATGATGCGATTGTCCATTGTAAAGTATGCGCTGAATGGTAATAATAATAAATTGCTATGCTAAACATACTTCACATACTTCTTTTAGCCCTTTGTTCTTTATTTCCATTGTTCATATTTAATGTTTATCATCAATGAAAAACGACGATTAGTTACCTTTCATCAACAATCATATTGTTGCTTACATATTTTTTATTTTACGGGTTTATCCCTGTCAATGTCATCTTCGTAGCACGAACAGACATATACACCACTGTGACCAACAGCATCACTAATAACAAGAAGACAAACAGAACCGTATGGTGCTCTCTTATTTCTCATTTTTTTTACCCAAACTATCATATGGGTTTCTCTGTCTCTCTCTCCCTCTCTCTCTCTCTATATATATATATATACATTCTCAGCTGTTTTGTTTTGCCCCGTTCTCTTTTTTTTCTCTTGTTTTGCCCGGATCATTCGAACCAGAGACGAAGAATCAACCTTCGCTAGCGTCTAACGATAAACAAGCAAGAGAACGGACTAATGTGTCAGCCATATAATTACGTGTGTCATCCCCTAGATGTATCGTGAGTATCAAAAAGAAGAAAAAAAAAGTAGTAGTAGCAGCAGAGAACGCAAATGTACTTCTCTCTCAGTCAGCTGTGTACACTCTGTCCAGGTCCGCATTGTATGACGGATGAGAAAAATAGACTTTAACTTTTCATGTTGCTTCTACTAATGGCTTTGTCTGATGAAAAAGAAAAAAAAAGAAGAAGGACTATCGAGGATTTCCGTTTTATTACATTCGATGATTGTTATCATGATGATTTCATACGCATGTCTTTGTTCCAATCTAATCAATGTTCTATAAACAGGATATTATTTACCACAAATTTAGTTTTTTTTTCGTTCTTTCTATTCTTTAACGACATCTTGTTCTGATCAATAATCACGTTTCGTAATCCTCAATAATGCCATTGAGTACATGTATTTTCTCCTCTTTCTTGAATCAACAATAACAGATGATATGAAAAACATTCGGGTGAAGCCAAGTCAAACGAGCTTTTGCTTTATACGCACACACCAACGTATACATTTTGTTTTTTGCTAGCAGATGATATAGTTATGCTGTTGCCATGCGTACTAAATAAATGCACCGAAAATGCACCAAACAAAAGTCATCTAGATCTTTCTATGATGCAAATAAGTACTATTAATTTTTATTATTATTCGATGTTGCGAAGGTCAGATCTATGAATAATGATACAATCTCTAGATTTTTCATATGTTGCCTGAGCCAAAAAAAAAGTAAAAAAGAGAACGAAGAAAAATTAATTATATATATTACACAGGCATCGACGGGGTGTGTCATGTATTACTGTCTTCTCTCATTTCTTTTAGCCCCTTTTCTGTCGAATAGATTGTAAATGGAGAAAAAATAAGGGCAATAATTAATATTTAACTCATTGCATTATATCATTAATGACATTTCTTTAAGTTGAATGTATAAATAAAGGACAAATCGAGGCGAATAATCAATTTAAAATCAATATTTTATTGTCAATTGCTATTCAATTATTTTTGTTTAATATTTTCGAGAGCAGAGAATAATAATAGAAACACCAACAATGAATCAAATGTCATCAAACTGCGATCTAATAAAGTTCTCAATTTTCACAAGCTCTCCCTCAATTTGTTTTAGTTGTTAGTGCATCGAGAAATAACAAAAACAACTTTATCTATCTCTTGTTTTCTATTAATACAATGATAAGGTCATTTTCTTACTCGGCATTGTATGGAATGTGAATAAAGAAGAAAAGTAAAAAAAAAGATATCGAAGAATTTACATTTTAGTTGCTGTTACTGTCGTTTCTCTAGATGTATTTACAAATTTATTTATATATATATATTGCTTTTTTGGTACTAAAATAACTCCGACCATGAGCATAACATGTGCACATGTTTGATTGACTATGTTTTAGTGTCAATATTAGGATGATCTATCAATGAAATGCAATCTTTTTGTTAATATCTTTTGCAATTATAACTAAAGCAATTCGACATAGAAATGAAGTAAAATTAATTTATGTGAGGTTGTACTTGACACTCAAAGTGATGCCAATTGTTCGCATATATCAATGTTTGAGATAAATCAAAGCACTTATTGATATATAAATATATTGTTCTCAAGTCAACTTGTTGTTTTATTTTTCTCAGAACTAAATAATTATATAGTTGTCTTCGTACATAAAGACTTGTCTGTTTCTATCTTGCAACTGTATATACCAAAATTTGTTGCTGCTTTTCTTTAATGTCATTCCTAGAAGAATATACTCATTTTCCATGATCATAAAATGAGATATTTGAGTGCAATGAACATATTTCACCACTGACTTTTTTTTCTATACTAGATGATTTATCATTCTTCTTTTTCTTCGTCTTTTTTTGTCTTCTTCGTTGTTTTCTTCATCACAAGTAGGGAAAAATAGTTCAACTAACTATAAAAAGTGTTAATCGAACATTTTGCTTCAATGAAGACAAACTCCAAGTAATAATATGCCTTAGTTCAATAACGTCATCACTATTCGTGAATAGACCATGCTGATTTGATAATTGCTTAAAAACAGAAACTAATAATAGACTGTACGTTGCCTACTGCACATACATGAATGAATGATTTTGAAAAGGATTTTTTGTCACTTAAATATGCCTACGCACGTCAATGGGGCTACAAAGAAAAAGAAGAAGAAAGGACAAGGAAAATAAATCGTTGATGCAGATGATTTCGAAATAAAAAAAAAAGTCTATTATTGGATTTATGTTGCCTGGTTAGAATATGCAAAATGAAATTAATGACATGTCAACCAACCATTTCTTCCACCTTCTGATTTTTTTTTATCAAAAAAAGAAAAGAAAAAAACGCTGGAGTAGATGAATGACGATTAAAAGAATTCATTTAAACCTAGAGAACCCGGAATATATAAAAAAAAATAAAAAGATTGATTCTATTCTAAAGATATAGAATTTTTCTAGAATACATATTTGCTTGGTTATCTAACGTATCGCGTAATATGTATTTAACATAGACATATGATATAAATAGCTCCTATTTTTTTTGTAAACAAACGACAATCAATCAACAGAAATGTGTGCAACATGACGGCTGTCATATTCATACGCAGTACATCTAATGATTTCGTTATTAAAATGAAAAGAAAAGAAAAGAAAAGAAAAGAAGGCCATTGACGTTTAGATTCGGTGGAATAGATAGAAGAATCAGAAAAAAAGAAACGGAAGTCATCAACAATATTTAATGTGAACAATGTTGATCATTACTTAGTTGAATGTTTAGTTTTTTATTCCTTAAATTTTCATCAATTATTTGACGCATTTGTTCAATATCTTTATTTGCTTGTTTACTTTGGATAAGTGCTGACCCCGACACAATCATATTAGCGCCAGCTTGTGCACAATCGTAAATGGTTGCTAAATTAATCCCACCATCGATTTCAATGTGTAACAGTTGTGGGTAATGTTTTCTTAACCACCTAACTTTATCCATCATACCGCTCATAAATTTTTGTCCACCAAAACCCGGTTCAACAGTCATGATTAAAACAACATCAATATCATTGATTAAATCACCGATATCATGAACAGGCGTTCCAGGTTTTATACCAAGGCCAACCTTCATATCAGCTTCTTTGATTTTTCGTATGATATCATGAATATTTTCCGATGTTGTAGCTTCCTTATGAAATGTATATTGATTAACACCAGCTCCGGCCATGTCGTTAATCCATCGTTCCGGTTCCGAAACCATCATATGAGCATCAAAATAAACTTTTGGAATATTATTACGAAGACATTTGATTACAGGATGACCGATAGTTAAATTTGGAACGAAATGACCATCCATTACATCGAGATGTAAATAATCAGCACCAGAATCAAGTAGACGACGACTTTCATCGGCTAACATAGATAAATCTGCATTGAGAATCGAAGGACCAATAAGGCCTTTTAATTGATTCGGTAATGAATCCATAGATCTAAAAGAATTATTATTAGAATTCGACATAAACACGATTAATATTTCATGGGAAAAGAAATACTAATGAATTTCTTATCTTACTCTATCATCTCCTTATTCAATAGAATAGAATTAATGATTTAGTTTAATTAGACAAGAATAACAAAAACTAATTAGGTATTAATTAAACAAGCACGGGTGTACGACAGAAGATTTATGTGCTGTTGAAAGGACCTTTCAGCTACTCTAGTTGCAATATGCCACAAACTTTCTCGCGTAATCCAACGACAGTAACGTGCAAGCTGCTGCATAACATGTTGCCCTTTTTCTTTTGTGTCCTAGTTTCATATCATTCTAGATGGACGAAAATAGAACTACGTAATAGGAATTCTCGATTCAAAATTTGAATTTGAAAAATAAAATCTATTCTATGATACGATTGTACGAAACGAAAATTCTCGATAATTGGTTTCGACGGCTCCAAATTGCGAGAATTTTTTATCGTTCTGAATAAACTTTCGGGTATCTTTTACGTAAAACTGACATTTCCGAGGTGCAAATATCGAAATGACTCTTCATTGTTCCGGAGCACTTTCAAGTGGGCGAGAAATCAACTTGCATCTTATTTTAAAATTCTCGCAGTTATTCATGAGAATATTGCGCATTAAAAATTCTTTTTTTTTAATTACACTCAAGTACTTAAGAGTATGCTGTGACATTATGGACTAGAGTTTCTTGTTCATAAATTTATCATGACTTCAAGACAGAAGGAGTGCGCGCTGTGTCGTTTACAGAAGTTTCTTAAAAGAAAAACAGCTGAACATTAAACTATCCGATATTTAATTTATTTTTATTATAAAAGAAAACGAATAAGAACAGAACAAGAACATGAACAAATTTTTATTTTCTTCAAAAAGTTTTTGTCATGAACAAGTCTTATTGATATTCAGTGAAAAAAAATTGATGGTCTTTTATCCAATGTTTAGCTCGTCGTCGACGATCAGTTCCATTGCTCGCTACAGAATCATCGTCAACAAAATCGAATTCGTCTTGTTGATAAAATTGTTTTCCTCTTGTTGTGTCAGGTAAAACCTCTTTTAATGGTATTTTTAAGTCAGTTCTTCCAATTAAATTTGTCGGAGATTTTTCATTAGAATTTTTTGTTCCGGGTAACGTAACTCCAGGGATTTTACTATGCTGCCGATATTCGACTAAACGCGATTGAGCTCGTCTATATTGTTCAGTACTTATTAAACGACTTATGGGACCAGTATTTTGTCCGAATTCCGATGAAATTTGTCGATCATGATAGGATAGAAGGTCTTGATCAGTGGTACAGGAGTTCTCCAATAATTGCCGATTAGGTTTCTTTGAAATCGATGGTAACTTTGGATAATGATGATGATCAATAAGATATTGCTCGAAATGACGTTCAATTGATGATGGCACACGAGGCGATAACGGTTGTAAATTGGCAAATCGACGATGATGGAATTGACGAGGAGAAACAGTTGGTTCGTCTATAGCTGCCATGAAAAATGATGACATACACAAAATTTTTAACGAATGTCTCTACATAAATGGAATTAGGAAACATATTGATCATGACAACAACGAGTAGAGTAACAATATGAGACAGCATAAACCTTTTCCGACCAATAATAATCATATAAAAATAAATGCTTTCATTCATAATATAAATGGCGAACATGATTACTAAAGAAAATTCTATTTGTTTTCTTGTTGTTGATGCCGAATCATAGCGCAATACTTTCTTTTGAAAAATATTCGTTCTTTAATCATTCTACCGAGTAAAAGAATATTCAACCGAATGGTATAGATATATTAATATTTAAATACACATCAGTGTTAAACGATATTTTCATGCAAGATATGCGTGCATTAACTGTTCTTAAATCCATATCTATCTGATATCTGAAGAACCAATGAAATGAAAATATGAATCAATGACAAATATCTTTTTTTGTTTTTTGAAGAGTAATAAAGGAAAAACACAAAAAAAAGTATGTACAATAATTAGTTTTTGTCTGCTGACGAGGGTACGAACGATCCTTGAGAAAGAAATCCGAGTCCAACACCACGTCGTAAATGTGTTGTTATTCGAGCTGTTTGATATTCTTTATCAAGTGAATCGAACGTATCCTGTTGCTGTTGATGAATTGCATCTGACTCTGTTGTATCGCCAGTTGCATTGCCACCCGTCTTCATGCCTAATAGTTTTCGAAATTTTTCAGCTGTTTTTTCATCTTGTCCATCGGTTATTGCTGCACCAACTTTACTTGTTGATGTCTAGAAATAAATATTAAACACACGAGACAGAGAAACGATTACTTACTTTATCATTTGTTTTTGACCAAAGTAATTTACGTTTACGTTGTTGTTGAGCATATTGAAGTGGATTAATTGCACCAGTATTGTAAATTTTTGGAATCGATATACCACTTAATTCCTCAATCTAAATCCAATCATTTCTTTACTAAATATAGTGCGTTAAAACGTTGTTTTCTCCTCATCACTACGAGCATGAAAATTATTTCTACTATACGAATAATGTAAATGAAACCATCTGCTGAGTGAGGATATTAACAAGATCAGATTGCATCGTTTTTCAGCAGAACCCGTTTCGTTGACCTAGCTATTGTTGGGTACTTTCGATAAACAGGCACAGATTGCTACCAAAACAACCCTGGCTATTATGCAATCAGAGAAAATTTTAAAAATATATGATTCGTAAATAGGACACCATGCAGCCAAACGATAATTATTGTCATAAATATACATTTTCACGTTTGATTTAGGGGTTTTATTTTTAATAGCAAATTAGCGAATAGAAAAATTATTTCAAACTTATAATTATCGGTCATTATTGTTTATAAGAAGCCTGTCACATAAATATTAATATGATGGCTTTTTTTAAAATATCGATGCAATTATGCGCTTATTATCATGTGAAAGAATTGCCCTCGAATAACTCATAAGAGAAGTAATTCTACTTTTCCAAGAAAACATTCATATACAGGCCCTTAATTTCAGAGTCAGACACCATAAATTCCCAGTTGAAATATACAGGAAAAATATTATTTCTCGTCGGAAAATATCAGGAACTTTGCAATTAGACATCTGTCAGTACGCTAGGACTGGATTTTAGTAGAATTTAATTGATAGATTTCTGTACACACAACCTTATTACTCATACTTTTTGTTTTAGGCCGTATATCATTCGTCTTGAATATTAACGTATCATTAATCTTTTCGAGTCGTACCGATTGTAAAGTAACATTTCTTCTCTTTGATATAAATCTTATAGTTTCACGTAGGCAAATTCCTTGTTTTCTCTTCTACGACTCGATAGTACTCATTTTGTACCGAACAAAAAAGTATCGCATCCAAGCAAGTTCTTGTTCGCATATTGTCTTAAACGTCATCGTGATCGTTTCGAACGATGTTTACAATATATATCATAAATCAATTGAGAAAAAAATATCTGAATATAACAAAAGGGCTGGATTTTTATCATGTTACAATTTCATTTTCTGATGTTATCGAATATTCTAGACGATTGAGTGTTACAGAATCGAAATCAAGCTTGTTTTTGTGATTGTTTATGCACTTTTCTTCACACTATGCGAATGATGCTTTATTTACAAGTGGCATGGCGTTACGCTATTGGTTAATGAAGTCATCGCCAAGTAGACTTCAACCGTTTGCATGTAGAGATAAATGACAAAAGTTCAGTCTTTTCTCGAAGGACGACTTCGAGAAAAGCACTGTTTGAAGATAAAATTTCACTTACTAATTTTCTAATTTCATCCATTTGATACATAATCGTAGCACCTTGATTTGATCGTAGTTCTTTTGGTACATCCACTGTTTTTTTTAAATCATCAATTGTCAATAGAGATAAATCGAGTGTATCATTTGCTTTATGAAAATAAATAAGTTGAATATTATTCTAATGAATTTCTAACTATATTTACCGGCCATGTCTTTTAACTTTTGTAACGCTTCTAAATGAATACGCTTTTTATCGTCTTCAGTTACTCGTATTTCATTGTATGGATTTCGATTTTTAACTTAAAAAGTAACATTAACAATGTTATTAAATAGAAAAAGTTTGCTTGATTTTTACTTGGAATTGGATAGTGCCGTGGTGAACGTCTTTTTGATCTTGATCGTGATCTCGATCGTTTCCGTCTAGGTGAACGCGATCGAGTATGTCGATGGCGTTTTTGTCGATGATGACGAGATCTTGATCGGGATCGGGATCGTTTATGTCGATGACGTTTCACCGATGACGATCGAGATCGATCACGTCGTTTACGATGACGGGATTTATCATCGCGACTTTCCTGAAAATAAAAATAATTCGACATATTTCATACACACAACTTTTTTTCCTTTCAACGTGGTAAATTTTTCCGAGTGTTCTTCATGAATAAACATATAGTCTGTCATACCTACCATTTATAAATATATAAATCTCTTCAAAACTTACAATCTATTGAAACGAAAATATCCCATTTGATCATCGTCATTAAATTGAATCGATCGATGAGAAGTAGAACCATATCGAACTTTCTTTCGGATAAGAAAACGATAGATTAGATTAGATTTAAAGTATAGAAAAAACAAGGAAAAATGAAACAAAAAAACACAAACGTTTTCGCAATCTCTCTCTTTAGAATCTAGCGGAAGCAAAAAATAAACAAATAGAAGAAAACGTTATGCTTACAGGCGATCTTGTTGTTGATGTTGGCTTTTCGATTGTTGCCTCATCCGAATTTCTAAAAAGAAATATTTCAATTAAATAAAATATGAAAATAAAATGCATTATTTACAGCTTGTCAGCCATTGCAATACGTTGATTGTATCAAATCGATCTCTAGAAATTCAAAGAAATATTACATAAAATTCAAAAACATGATACAATTATTATAGAGTCGCCAATATCTAACTAACGAAATAAGTGCATTTGTGTATGCGCCACATACATCAGGCTATTATTAGCTTATCCTGTTTCTTTTTAGTAGAGTCCCATCTTAGGAAAATTACAATTTCAGAGAGTCGGATATTTTAATGAATAGTTTCTTCCATCCGAAGACGCAACTATTTTATTCTTCTCGGCTATACTCTTATTTGTCGGAAAGGATTGATCGATCTGCATACAATTTTCCTGAACGGAACATGCTATTCTACAATAAAATACCTAATATTTTGACATGTCATCGTATCCGGAATCAGAATTATTTTCAAAGTATTCACTACTTTGTAAGGCTTCGATGATGCACATAGTGTGCTTCATTTTAGTAGAAAAATATCCCGATCTTATCTGACACTACATACGACTACTACTATATTGACAAACGATAAAAGAGCAAGACTAAAATTAAAAGTAAATCAATCAGATCATTTTAATGTATTCACAGATTCAAGTAATTATATTAAAAATTTTTATAATTCGATCAATGTTATTCTCCTGACCTCTCTGATGTGAATAATCGAACAACAAAAAACGAAGCTCTACAATTAATTTATAGTTAATGAAATGAGCACGAAAATGAATGAATTATTCCAAGTTCGAAATTTTCTATTGGTTCCTATCTGCCATTATCAATCACTTTATCACAGTACATCTTCCGAAAATTTATAGAGCCTAAAAACTCATAGTTTTCTAAAATATTATTTTTCTTTAAAAATAAATATCTTCAAAAATCCAATCGGCTTTTACTTGTGGCTCCCTCTAGCTGCAAAAAAAATCGATTTTTCATCATTGATCTGATTTGATATATATCATTGAGTAAGATTCTGTTTCTTCGACACTGCATTTAACTGCCGCAGGATAATAAAAATGTATGAAACTGCTTGTGCATGTAAAGGTATTCGTTCTTGTAAACTTTGTGAATCAACGAAAGAACCTTTGATCAATGATATTACATCAAGTGTAGTTTTTATTTATTGTGATGCATGTCGACAAGCAATTCGTATGGATATTTATGAATCAAATTCCGAATGTCCACATCATAATGATATCGGTAATACAAATGTCGGCTTTCCATTAGATGGAATTTTTCTTGTTTCGGATTTTCTTGATGAAAATGAAGAAACAGATTTAGTAAATTATATTGACAGCGATGTATGGATTCCATCACAATCAGGTCGTTTAAAGCAAGATTTCGGTATAAAAATTAATTTTAAAAAGCAAACCATTAAAACAAAATATTTTACTGGCATGCCATTATATTCAAAAGCAATAATTGAACGTTTAAAAGCACATCGAATTAGCGAAGATTTTCAGTCAGTTGAATTATGCAATTTAGATTATCATTCAGAACGTGGTTCACATATTGATCCGCATATCGATGATGTATGGATATGGGGCGAACGTTTAATAACAATTAATTTACTTTCAAATACTATACTTTCATTGATACCAAATGAAAAAGATTCAAATAAAATAATTTATATACCCATACCACGTCGATGGATGATTGTACTTTACGGTGATGCTCGATATGAATATAAACATGCTATACAACGTCAACATATACAGGATAGACGTATAGCAGTTACATTTCGTGAGTTAACAGGAAAAAATGATAAATTCTATGAAGAAAATAAAGATTTATATGAAAGAATTGTTCGCATTGGAAAACGTTTTACTGGAATAACGGTGGGAAGATTTGAAAAAATTGTGAATGATATTAATGCAATGTCAATTGTAAGTTTGGTTATGCTTTACGTGTTGTAATAAATTGAAAGAACTTCGGGCAAATCAGTCTTCATATCTCTTGACCGGAGAAGAGGAAGTGCAAGGCTAACCAAACGAAATTTACTTGAGATAGCTTAGCCGGACTATTGGACTTAGTATTGAGCAGTGCCATTCGCTAACAAAGAAGTCTATTTTTAATTTTTTTTATTATGCTTTCTTAATAATAGCAGTTAATGCCCGTAGGCCTGTTAATACATCATCCCCTAACAAGCTATCAGCCCGTGAAACAATAAGAGGTGAACAATGAGAAAAGAAAAATGAGTTATAGAATACATGGCAAGTCAACACGCAACTTAGAGTACAGTCGGACGTACATACAGCATGACATATCACAGACCTAATTGACACACAGGATATTATAATTACAATCCGAGGGAAGGGGGGAAGAGATCTGAAGCTCGCTTAATACGATATACTACATATTATATACTCACAAAAATGAGTTAGGAAAACATACAAGGATGTCGAGCTCGTTTTCAGGTATGTACGGGATAGAATTTTCATCACTATTTTCTAGCCAGTGTAGACATTTTTCAATTATAGAGATATGAGGGACTATTCGTTTGGATCTATAAATAGATTTCACCGAAAACTCTTTGTCTAACCATTGACTCCTAATTGAATTTAAGACTTGTTGCTCAAAGAGAAGAAATCCATCAGTGGAGTTTCTCAATGCGCTGCGATATTTTCTCCAGTACTTATTGCACCGGTTCACAAGGGATATTTCCTCGAAAAAGGATGCAAATAGGAAGTCATTCCAAAATTGTACTCCCATGGTCCTCTTTAGACACACAAAGTAGAAATGACTCAAATCATCTATCTGACACTCAGTAAGAAGCGGAAAAATACCAAACAGCCAAGTGAAAAGAGGTCGAACATAAGTAGAAAAAAGGATCTTTTTGAATTGTGGTGATGTGGAGCCGTACATACGGCAAGATCTTACAATCGCTACTCTTTGCCTAATCTTCAGCTTCTGAAATGAAATCATTTTACTCCATCCTAGTTTACAGGAGATATAATACCCAAGATACTTAAAGTTTTTAACCGATTTTTAATAATTTGTATTTATGTTTAGGATAAAATGGATGTTGATATCGCATCAATCGAAGAGAAACAATTACAAGAAGCATTCGAATCGACTACTAAAAATACGATATCATCATTTGAAATTCTTAATCCATCAACTTATTTAATTAACGCTGAAGATAAATATTTGATGAAATTATTTTCACATTCGTCTATTTCTCTTGAACAATTAAAATCGATATTTTCACTATGCCTATGTCATGGAACGATTCTCGATGCTTCTATTAATCAATCTTATATAGTTATTTTTAATTCTAATGAATTTTCGTCAAATAAACAAATGGGTCATTTATTAGCACAATGGCGTCTGAATACACGTTCTTCACTTGAATCACCACAGAAGAATCCGTTTGATACTGACTGGTTCAATCAACAATATGCATCTGTTATCAATAAGAAAAAAAATAGTTATCCATTTCTTCTATCAAATTTATTTACATGTCAACAAGAAATTTCCACCATCGATGATAATCAAGTGGAATGTGGACTTTTGTGGAGTAATAATCAACAATCATTTTATATTATAGATTTAATTTCAGCATGTTTAACAAATATCGATTCGTTTATTGATAATATTAAAGATATAATTCATGCCTATGAAGAAATTATACCATTGACGAATGATGAAATCAAACATTTGGATGCATTCGTTCGTTTACAATTAGTTTTACTATTGAATAGCCAAGATATCGATGACGATAAACAAATTGATTTACTTGAACAACTTTGTTCGAATGTTTGTTTTGTTCGAAATCTAGTCAGATAATTTGTTCGTGCTTTTGTTTTTCATCAGTAAAATATTATTCATTTATTGCTTTCTGTTTATTTTTCGTGTTATCACATTTTTGAATTTTATAGAAGTTCTCTATTCTATCCAGCTGAGATATAGGTATGAATAATGCTGCTGCTTCGTCTCCTCTTATTTTCCTTTTTGATTGGTGCTTGGATTTTGGATAAGAGGAAAAAATGGAAGTTTTTCAGTCTCGGCTTCTTTCTATATGCGTACCATGCTTTTGCTGAGTCTCTTCTAACTCCCACTGAAATTCGTGAGCATAAATTTCTGCTACGAGTCATTTTGCCTCGAAACATTCGAATCTCTTGTTGTGACTATTGTCTGTTATACAGAAGCAACGATGCCCCGTGTTATTGGTTTGATGAGTGGCAGTGCATTAGATGGCCTTGATATTGCCTGCGTAGACTTTTCTTCGGTTGGTGCTTATCCAACAGAGAAATGGACTTTCAATATTGTTCATGCCGAAATCATACCTTATTCGGCTGATTGGGCACAGAAATTATCGACAGCAACTGAACTAGATGCTCGCTCGTATCTTCTTTTACATACATCGTATGGCCACTATTTGGGTCGGTGTGTGAATGATTTTATTGCTAAATATAATCTGAAATTAGATGATATCGATCTTGTTGCATCTCATGGTCATACCGTATTTCATGAGCCATGGAACGGTATGACTGGACAAATAGGAGATGGTGCTGCAATAGCAGCTGAAACTCGTTTGTTGGTTGTCAATGATTTACGTTCGATGGATGTTGCATATGGTGGTCAAGGTGCACCGATCGTACCCATTGGGGAAATACATTTATTTAATGAATATCGTCTTCTATTAAACATTGGTGGCATTGCTAATATAACCGATCGAAAATATCAAATTGCATTCGATATATGTCCGGCAAATCGTATGTTAAATAAACTTGTTCAACAACATTTCAATAAAGAATATGATGAAAATGGTGAATATTCATCGAAAGGTACAGTCAATGAAATATTATTAAATAAACTTAATCAATTAGATTATTATAAAAAGTCGTATCCAAAGTCGTTATCAAATTCATTTGGTCTTAATATTGTTTATCCATTATTAGAATCCGATCCAATAGATATTCATGATGCATTACGTACTTACATTGAACATATCGTACAACAAACTAGCAATGCAATACAAATGATTATTGAAAATGAAAAACAAAATAAATCTGTTTATGCAAAGTGTAAAATTTTGCTAACAGGCGGTGGTACACATAATAAATTTTTATTTCAATGTTTAAAAAGTGAACTTGAGAAAAATTTTAGCATCGAAGTTGAATATCCCGATGTCAATGTTGTTGATTTTAAAGAAGCATTAATTATGGCATTCATTGGTTTATTACGAATACAAAATAAAACTAATGTCTTAGCTTCGGTAACTGGAGCAAAGATTGATTCGATCGGAGGAGCTGTTTGGAGTAGTTGATCATTTACATTTGCTTATATGCGCTCAAAAGAAAGAAAGAAAAACTTGTGCTTTTTGCTTGATTGAAATAAAGGGATCGTAGAAAATAGAGAAATGTTGGTTGAGTTGTGAAATTAAGATAGAAATATATCAGTTATATGTTTGTGAAGGAGCGATGGGTTGGTTTCACCAAAAGTTTGATAAATTGTTCAATACAGATGGAGAAAAATTGTCTTTTGTAGGCTGCATGTGCGCTTGAAACACCTCCGAAAGTCGCATCAATAAAATACGTATATTTAATGATACGAACTTTGTTGTAATGAATTTACTGAGGCACAGATTTTCCTGTTGACTAAATTCCTATCGATAACGATTCAAAACAATTTGATTTAACATAGAGTTTTTCTACTCTTCTAGGTAGGTCATGTCGACTAAAAGTTGTAGGAAAATATTTTCGTAAATTATTGCTCGAGATTTCATTGTTTTAGATAAATATCAAAGTTACTAAAAAATGCTCTGGAGAGCTTTTCATCGTCATGCTTCGACGGCAACAGCTAGCCGCCCGAAAACTTTTACATTTCCACAACGTATCAATCGTTCGCCAACAGCACTTCTCGAATCATTAAATGCGTGTGTTCAAACGGATGGTGGCAGTCCTGGTTATATCTATGTGGATGATCCATTTTTAATTCCAACATCGGCACATGAAAAACGACAATTAGCATTATCGAAATCTTCAGGTAAAAAAGCAGCTCAATGGATAATGAACCGATATTCTTATGCATTTTTTCACGATGTTGCTGCTCCATCGATACCATCATATTTTCCAAATTATACATTTGATGAAAAAGAATTCATTGAACCAGATGAAACAACTCTGTATAAGTTAATGAATTGGAATAAAATTATCAAAGCACATGAAATTTATAAAAAATGTTTAGAACAGAATGTTAATGTTTCCGATCCATGCAAATATGCGTTATTTGATTTGTTATGTATTTATAATAGTGATAATCCTATGGAAATGTTATCACCCGAAGAAGATTGGTATCGAAGAGAATTAAATGAATCAAATCAAGCAGGTAGATGAAGAAATTGAATAAGTAAAGATTGCCAATAGGAATCGAAGTTTTGTTTTTTACAAGAAATTGACTATTTGCTTATCGAATCAAAAATAGATTAATCATAGAAGATGCAAAAAATACTTTTGTTGAGTAGATCAAAACATGAGTTTTTTTATTATTGTATACTCAAAAAAAGTGAGTACGCTCTAGATTTGGTCAGTGTGTCCGTCCGTCTGTTAACACGATAACTTTGGAAAGTCTCACCCGATTGTCATGAAATTTTGTACACAGAATGATCTCATCAATATCTCAGTCGAGTTCGAAGATGAAAGTAATCCGTTAAGAAATGACTGAGTTATCGAAAACATTGTCATTATTGACCAGACCATCCCTGAGG